>VZRV01008672.1:789917-924617 GCA_013398115.1 Falcunculus frontatus
CTTCCTTCCTTCCTTCCTTCCTTTCTTCCTTCCTTCCTTCCTTCCTTCCATTTTCTTTATATAACAGAAAAACAGACTAATGTGGATAAGTCCTCTGTGCCATGTATCATGTCATCATCTTGAAGTAACCCGGAGAGGTTTATCTAGCTACAGCTCTTGGTGGCTTGTTTTGAAAGTGATCACTGATGTTTTTTAGTTGCCTTCCATTCTGGTTTACACAGAAGTTGAAAGTCTTGTTTTGCAACAAAAGGTAGATGACATTACAACAGGTCTCTGATTTCTCAATTTACTTTTAAAAATAGTAGCAAGAAGATTTAAACAATTATTTCACCACGGCAGGGAATATTCCCACTAAAACCACACAATTAGACAGTTACAGGGTTATATCATAATGTGATAATAATGAGACTAAATTATGAGCAACCATGCAAAATTAATTCCAGCATTTTGTAGTTTATTTCTTAAATTTAACTACTTACATTTTTGTTGTGGTTTTCTAGTTGACAAGCATGGTCAATAAATGTGGTTTTTATAGATAAATGGAGAAAGAAAGAGAGGAAAACAGATAGAGGGAGCAAGAATGCTACTATTTTGCTTTGTCTGGAAAATGTTTGGGTGAAAAATACCACAATCTTATATAACCTTTTGCAGCAGCTTAAAAGCAACAAGGTGTTTTCTATTACTTACACAATTCATACTTTCAAAAAAAATATATACTACAGTCTAAGCAATTCAGACGGGCTGTAATCTAGGTTGCTGCTAGTGGCACAATGAGCCCTCAAAACTTACGGCTTTGCCACCTGATATGAAAATATCTAAATAAATAAAATCCATTCCCAATCGTACTCTCAGCTCATAAACATATTTTCTTTCCTCATAGGCCTGCCAATATAAGTTATTTGGTGGAACAATTTATCTGAACTGAAAACAGCCTTACCTGCCAGTTGAAAACAACATTTATTTCCCAATCTATTTATCCAAATTAAACTCGGAATCTGTGACTGTCATGGTAAGCTGATAACTGTACACTGATGAATATTATACAGTTTTAAATGGTTGTGTCTTTGTTTGGTATCTGCTTCTGGGAGTTTTATGGCACTTCTGTTTACATTTTAGCTGATTAATTTTCCAGAATCTTTCCATTCTTAGTCGTGGTTACACTTTTGTAGCCAGGAGCTTTCAGCAATATAGTTGAATGTCTCAATTATATTTAGTGTCATCTGCTCCTTATATGGTTGTAACCAGACACATTCCTGTATCTTCTTTTGCAAATATGGACATTAACAGAAGGCCAAAGATGGACAAGGGGCAGAAATATATTTTGTCCACTTTTTTCATTGATGACAATTTACTGGACTGCATAATTATATGTTAAAGAGTATAAAGACAATTTCCCTAACATGTTTTTAGAGTTTATTTTCCCCAATGGACCCTTATCTACTTTGTTAGTAAGTGACATATTCCTTCTGGAGGGCTAAGAATGCACCTTACATGTAACTGATATTAAAATAAAGCATCTGTTTTCTTTTGTGAGCATGAATTTTTAGGTATCGCGTCTTAAAAATTTTCTGTAAAAGCAAAAAACTTTCTTTAAAGAGATGTGTGGAGACAGCCGTACATCCACAACAAATATTACTGGATTATATGGGGAGAAACATTAAAGGTTGATCTAGTCAAGAACTTCAGGAAACATAATTCCCCTGAAGAGCCCAATCTTCCATTGTTCTAAAGAGGGGTAGGGCTCTCATACCCCCAGACTAAGGGAGAAGTAAAGAATATCTCATTTATTCTGACATACAGCAGTACAGGTCCTGCATTAGTGTAAGGCACTGACAAATTAAAAATCTCTTTGTGATACATGGAGGAATATTTACTTCAAATTGATTCTTTTTCATGTTCTAGGACTAAGAAAGAGCTAAACTACCACAACAGATTTCTTTAGAACTTCCTTTTTGGTGAATATGTTTTAAATATTTTTTTAGGACTTAGTATTTTCACTTGTAATAGCATAGAGTACTCAGTTTGTTTCTTTTCCATTTTTTCTGAGGCTGAATATTTGAGATATCTACTGAGGAGAGAAATTGACAATGAATATAGTCAAAAAATACATTTTCTGAAGCATTAGAAAATCCCAAATTATTAGTCTTTTTCATCCAAAGGGCCACCAGTGGTGACTTTTTACATATCCTTTTTTCTTTTTTGTACACAAGGGAGAACTGAAAATGATAACTGGATTGATTTTTTTTTTTCATAGTAAAAAAGAACAAAGCCGAAAGTGCATACATTAGTAAATTAATTACACAGTTATAGCTGGCAGCAGTGAAAGCACAACTATAGTGTATCATCTGTATCTAGTACCTGATAACACTCAACAGGTGTACACTTCTAGTATACATTGCCTAAATTCAAATGTTTGAAAAATCTCTGGCTTCACAGAACTGTTTGTGAACGAGCCATTAGTACTGTCCCTTTGTATCCCTCTTCGCAGCAGTCACCTGTCAAACAAGTAGCTAGCTCTTTGTGAAGAGAAACAAAACATGAGCAGCAATCACAGCAGCAACAACTTCTAGTTAACCTCCAAACAGAAAAATCACATTTTAGAATTTTGGGGAGAAACTGTCTCTTTGAAATCCTAAAGATCATCTTTTATATAGAGAAAACTATTAATAACATCTGACACTGTACACTGACCTCATTACTTTTGTGTTTTCTATCCTAAGGCACCATTTGCCTCTTACCTGATTAGTCTTTGATTCTGGAAAAGCAACTTAGAGGGTGGAACTCTTGAAGACCTCTACAGAAATGTTTCTGTGCATGCACTGAAAGCACTTCGGACAATTTCAGGAACTAGCAGATAAAAGTGTTGAGAAAATGAACTTGGTGATATTTTTAAAGTATGCATCACTTAATGATGTAAAACTGTAGCATAAAAATGGCTTGATTCATGTTTGAATCTGCACTATGAATCTCAGAGTTCAGAATAAGAGATTGTTGGAAACACAATTTGATAAAAATAGTATTTATGCAAAATTATATTTTGATATCTGTGTTTTCACCTTTCCTCTATAACCTTGAGAAACAGAATTTGGCAGAATAATTTTTATGTGAAAGTCAAAAGAACTTATGATATGTTTTCATCCTGAACATTGTGACCTTAAGAAGTTTCTCAGACATAGAAAAAAACCCAATGAATTCTCACTGTAAGGGGTAAAAGGCAAAATCTTACTATGAGTAAAAAAACCTACTGGCTTCTCTGACACCATCCTGTTATCCTATGGCTCCATCTCTCATGAGCCATACCTGGGGGAAAGAAAAAAACCCACCAACAAACAAACAACAAAAAAATCCAACTCATAATTACGTTTGATTTGATGGAACAAAGTGGCTTTCTGTGCTGTGCAGCACAAACACCCCTTCTGACCCAACATCTGCACATAGTCTCTCTTTGTAACTAGATCTGAATTAGTTTTGCAGCCGAACTGTGGAGAAGATAGCAAGACCATGAAACTGTGTGATGGAATATTTCTTCTGCCGAGAAAATGAATTAATTGCAAGAGCTGTAAGAGTACAAGAGGTACTATGAAATCCCTTTTATGTAATGTACTTATGAGGCACTCTACTTTGAATTTACCAAACAGGTATGCAAGTGACATTTGTGTCTGTTAAAAGGCACTTTGTGAGCCAAATATTCCTTGTCTGTCTTTTGGTAATTTTTGGAAGTGGCATCAACATAGGGAATATAATGCAGCTGAAGAAGCACGTCTTCAGCATTCTGGACTTGAATGCTACCTATATTCCCTGAATTTGGAAGTAATAACAGTTACAAAGGTTTATTGCAGAGACTTTCACTTTACCCCAAGACTGCCAAAGACAGTCAACAAATTTCATTGGACTTGTGTTGATTCCTGGAAGAAGCTGTCTGTTTTTTCACAGCTGGCATCTACCTGTCATTGACTTCTCTTTCTTGACATCCCCTCTGGCTTGATGTCTCATTTCTCACTTATATCTTTCCATTGACTCTTCACTATTGGTTGCTGCTTCGTCGATTCATTCCCACCTCTGCGGCTCTCCTACAACTCCTAAAGAGTTGTTCCTAAGTCCAAGCCAGACCCAAGTCTGTTATTCCTCAATATCTTTCACTAGTTGCTCAAACCTCCAGGCTGCTCCACATTTCCACCTAAGGCTCACAGGCTTCCTGCAATATCTGCCTCCTCCTTGGATGTCTCCTGCTCTTTATTGTCAGATGTACTGTCTCTGTCCCACTGAAATTTTTAACTCTAGCTAAAAAAAAAGAAGATAAGGGAAGATAAAAGTAGCATCCTAACCTAGCTGAGCAGCATCCTAACATAGTTGTCATGCAAGCACGAAAGGAGCAGAAACATGCCTGAGGCTAGTAGGACAATTTAGTCATATTCTGTTTCTTCGAACTGTAATGTTCTACTTCCCACGGGTCACTCAGTAGATTCAAGAGTCTAGTTCCAAAGAGAATAGACCAGGTCAGTCCATTTAAAAAATATGAAAACTGGCATTTTCTGAAATGCAAAAAAGACTTATTTTTAAAATCATGAGTTGAAATTTTTTTTCATGTTGCTTTTGAATTGGATTTTCCTGCAGAATTAATTCACATAAATCCTTCAATAATAGCAGCAGAATACGTCCAAGTGTATCTATTTTCTTGTGTTAGTAGATAACTTGCTTCTTGAAATAATGTCCTTTTGTTTTGGAAAACATAATTTAGACTCTGCCGCTATGTTGTGCTCTGAGCATCTGAACGTTTTTTATATCTGAATTTTTACACTGAAGTGCAAAAATTTTCCTGGTGTATTGTGAAAGAGCTGAATACAGCCTAGTGCAGAACACTTCAACTTTCAGCCGTATAATATACACAAAACTACACTATTTCTACTTCTTATTTTAATAGCGTTGAGCAGTATAACATGGCAAGGTCTCCAAAAGCTGCCTTACTATGCTTGAACTTAATTATAAGCTTTCAGTTTCCATAGTTAGAAGACAATGAAAAGCTGTGGTGGTTGTCTGGCCGTCAGCTTATTCAAGGCATGGCAGTGAATCAACCTGCATGGAAAGTTTGTGATCAAGGTCACATAATTTCTTACCCAGAGGAGAGTACAAGCTCTGACTGTGAGGAAAAGGAAGAAGACCAGCAGAAAACATTCAAGTAGATTTTATTTCCAAAACAAGCTGATTTGGAAAATAAACCATGATAAACCTCTGATTATGAACCTGTGCTCAGTGACTGATGTGAACTGCAGTTTTCATGTGTGTTGCTGTATTCCTCAAACAGGCAAACTACCTCTGAGATCAGCACAGATCCACAGAAGGACAGAAATGTTGTTTTGCTTTTGTCCCCTCTTTTTCTATTAGTCTTTTCTTCAGAGCAAAACAAGTGCACTCAAACACGTTGTCTAGAAGTTTAAACTGCATTTCTTCTCAAATATGTCTTCATCCATTCTTCACTCCTGGAAACAGATAGAAACAGATAGAAAATGTGAGTTGTTATCCCACTCTCAATTTGCAGAACGACTTTTGCTGAACTTAGTGTTAGATCTATTATTCTTCTTTGGTTGCTAATTGACAAAACAACTTGCTGCTTTTAAAATTCAGCAAACCTTGGCTAAGATTTCTTGTTCCATTAAAGCCACGTTGCTCTTGGCACAGATTTGGAAGCAGCATGTAAATGATGCAAGTAATTTGTCCTAGGCAGGACAACTCTGTTGAAATCTGGCAGCAGAGGTTTTCTCTACCTAGACCAGCTGTACTTTATGGATCACAGTACAATACAGTTGTTCCCATATTTTTTTCAAGGTAAATCTTCTTCTTATGAGACATTGAAGCCAACTCACTTTGTCACAAATACATTTTCTCTTTCTTCCATGATCACTCCTGAAATTTCGCATTCTTTTGTCGTTCTGTATTAAATTTCATTTTGAATAAAACTAATTTTTCAATTTTATGAATAAATATGTAAATAAATATAAGGATAAGGAAATTTATAACATATAGTATAAGTTGGTAAATAATGTAGTTTTCATATGTGAAGTAACATAATTTTTATAATGAAACACTTTGTTCCTTATATAGTAATGTATATACACTTAAAATGTTACACAAGTCCTGCTAGAAATTCTGTGCTGTTTAAGGACAGCAAAATACAAATATTTAACCATATTTATTACAGCTAATGCATTTCACAAACTCTAAGAAATATCATACTTCATCCTATTGATGGTGTTTTCATTTTACTTCAAAATGAAAAATTTTTAAAAATCTGTTAACCCATAACAGTTTTATGAACATTCTGTTGTTGAACCTTTAATGAAAAAATATTAAAATGAGGGCCTGTATAACAATGAGAAACACTAAAATATACGATCTATAAAAGTTAATCTGAAATTATTTGGCAGTGGCATTTTCATAAAAAATAGTCTTCAGGTTCTATGTCATCATGGTTTTCTTTAGGATACTTTGCCATATGAAATCTAAATAAATAATTCCTGTCATTAGGAAAAATACCACCCACAGTTTTAAAGACAAGTAAGAATATGTTTGTATGTGTGAATGAGAAATTTACAGACAGTTATCAAAGGAAAGTAGCGTCTGTGTTCCCCAAACCACCCATGGTCTTACTGCAATATCCATAATTAACTAAATGTCTTGAAATATTGTCTGCATATTTCTGAAGACAATTTTAACTCAATGTCTGTTGGGAATTATATTCATTGTGACTGTCTTCAGTGAGCCCAGTTTGATCAAGAAATGACTGAACACAAAGACAGACACGCACAGCACTAATGTTCATATATTAACATCTAGAATGCATGACAAAATCAAGAAGAAATATATCTCTGCATGCTGGGACAATAAAATGCAAGGGGAAATATAACTGAACTGAACCTCAGTGCTAATTAATTTTATTTATCTATTTGTGCATCTATCTATCTGCCAGTCATTATTTTAGGAGGAAATTTGGTTTGATTCCCACTGTAGTATCAGACCTCTAGTACAAATTTCTTTAATTGCCTTGAAGATTCTGAAATGGTTTTTTAATCCATCATTTTCTTTTTTAAATAAATAATATGAAGGCTTATCATTCATATCTGAAAAAAAATTACCTTTTTTCTCATTGTCTTCATTCTCTGTTAAGACGGCAATTATGGCCCCTGATTACTATTATTACTACTAAAGTAACAAATTACTGTAAAAAATAACAAAATTAAAACAGTTTTTAAGAGAAAGAGAGAAAAGAGAATTTTAAAATTTTAATAATTTTTGTTATGGACTTTTTGAAAAAAGTTAATAAATGTATTATCAGTATCATTTTATAATTCCTGTGATTTATCTGCATATTAACATAAAATTAACAACTCCACATTTCTTAGACTAGAAGGAGTGCTTATGACTCTCAAATTTTTGTGCTTGTTATAATTTTTCAGTGTCCATTTTGATTTAGAAAAGATTTTCTTGTTTGATATGAAAAGAAAAATATTTTGCAGAAGTCCCTGTAAATGATTAGTTTTTCTGAAAGAAAAGTGTATTATTGGACATTCTTTCTTCTCCCAAATGGAATAGAAATTTAAAGAAAAACACGTCGCTGGTTTATATCAGATTAATTTTAAAAAATGTTTGAATCTAAAAGCATGGTAATCAAAAAAGAAAAGAACTATTTTAGTGTTTCCTAAGTGGATGCTATCATTGCCATGATAATTACAGTCTATTTCTCTTTTTTCTTCACCATGTAATTTGTTAATGTCTGTAATGCAGAGCAGATGCAGTAGTAAAGCAAACTTTCACAAATGGATCTGTTACATGACTGTATAATTAACTGTGATCTCTCATTTTTTGTTTGCCAGAAGTAGACCAGCCCCAAAAATCTCCATGTGAAGAGGTCAGATGGAGAGGCTTTGGTGGGCAGCTGCCATCCAGGCAGGGTCAGCCTGCCAGAGACAGAAAAGGACTCTTACCTCACAGAACCAGCAAGACTAGTGGAACCTCACCAGCTTAAGCCATGGCTGATGTACGGAAAAAAAAATATTTCCCGTATAACTTCTGCTTCTTCTACCTCCCTTTTTCATCTTTCATTTCCTTCCTCTCCTCGTCATTCTCTCCAGCATCAGTGTGACTCTTCCCTGTTACTATCCCAGACTATTCCTTATTGATTGGGCTTTTGTACATTCTGTCTTTATTATCACAAATATCATCTCTGTATCTGATCAAAGGTCTGCTAAAAATAGCAAGAGTACTCTCACTACAGCAACTGCAGCATAAACACATCCCATTTTATACTTTGGATACCTACACTTAAAAATGTAATCTTGTCCCTCAACAAAATTAACTCCATTCAACAAGCCTATAGGTGATTAAACTGTGGGAAGTCTGCTCTGTCAAAAAATTTGGGATTATTTTCATTTCCAAAAATTGGTTTTGGATGTCTTTGGATGGGACATCTAGCAGACACTTCAGCTTCTCCACAGGTATTAATTCATGTATTGAAGGACCTTGGGGTTTTTCTTCCCCTTTTTCTTTTTTTATTTTAACTGAAAGATGGCAGATAGCTGCTTCTTTCTGCTTTTACTTCTTCCTATCAAACCAGGAAACAGCATCTGTACATGTCTAGGAAATGACCTTGAGTTGCTAAAGGTTATTTCAAGTTGAACATAAGACATCCAGTGAATTTTGGAATAGAATTACAATTAATAGCACTTCCAGTATCAATTTGCTCCTCCTTTTTTACTTGTTCCATATGCTGCATATTTACCTTTCAGTCCTTTGTGCTGCCACTACAACTTGAGCATGACTAAAGAGACAGAACTAACACAGTTAAAAAAAAAAAAAAAGAGAAGTATTCTGTTTTGTTATTTTGTTTAATGGATTCAATGAAAAATGAATGTTGGAATCAGTAAAAGGGCACACATGGAATACCAGGACCAGGAATAGGAGTAGAAAGGGCAAGGTAGGAAAAAGAGATGTTTGTCTTATACCAAGGAGCCCTTAAAGTGTCTCATGCATTTTTTGTGGAAGTCCTCCGCTGTGCACGCCTGAGGGTACTACGGAACAAAGGTTTGTGGAGCTTTTTTTTACACATCAGCCTTTAATCGTTCTATTTCAGACACCAAAGTGCCCACTTTGTACTTCATTTAAAATGCTTATGTACCTTGCAGAATCAGGGTCAAAAAGTCTAATTCATGTTTGCAACAAGAGGTGGAGGAGTGAATGCAGCATGTATCAAATGAATAAAATGACCCAGAAAAATGGTGAGAAAATGGACTTTACTGACTACTGACTTGCAGATATGAGTGTATTGTATTTTCTGTAGTGCAGAAGTATTTTTCAATCAACACTGATAAGCCAGGGAGTCACAGACCAAGATTATCAGGCCCATTTGCACATCCTGTCAATGATTTTCATGTGCAATTAATTCCATCAAAAATTATTGTTGTCAGATCAAACAAAAGAGCAAGTAGGGCAGGCATTTTCTGCTTTTAGAGGAATGATTTCACTTGTTCAACTTTCTTCTGGGTATCACTCTTGCCCTGAAATACTTTTTAAATCTCTTCCAATTTATTACTAACATACATAATCATTATATGCTATTAGGTGTGTCATGAGTCTCTCAAGGGTAATAAAAATTTTAAAATTCTTTCAGAAGTGATACAAACACTTGAACTTTACCCTTTTTTGCATGGCAATATGTTATTCTAGTAACTCTATTGCAACCCCTCCCTTCCTTTAACCAGAATATTCCTGATGTCTTCTATACCCATGGAAATCTGAGTTTTCTCACCAGAAATGTAAACAGAAACCCATGTGTTCACATAGCTTCTCTTTCTTCATTCTTATTAAAATCTGGTGGTACAGTCCTTGGGTTTCTGCATGTTTTTCTCACGTTAGTTGTTTTATTCATCCCTGTATAATTTAGGCCTTTTCATGAAGCAGACAAAATGGTTTTATATCGCAAGCAAGGTCCTGTGCTGATTTTAGTGGTTTTCCTTAACATGGGAGCAAAAGAGGTGAAGAAAGTTTCCAAATTTTTTTTTTTAGAAAGTATTTTCTTGTGGAATATTGAATATAAATTGCCTTTAGCACTTCATAAAACCAATGTTTGTGTCATGTTTGAAGACCTTAATGACAGGAATGGATTTCAGAAAGAAAATTATTCTATTGTATTTCACCATGTAAGCTTTTTCCCATGAAATTTTGCAAGTTAAATAATCCAGAAATATATATCAGCATTAGTGGACTACTTTTTTTCAGAGACAAAGACTTCATCCTTCAGTAGTCCTAGGACAACAGCAGAGTTCAGTGCAGTATCTAACAATTGAAGAAGTGTTTAATGTAGGACTTTGACCCCTAACTCCTACTGGCATCCCATCTGTTTCTTGAATAAGTCAGACAGACAAACAATTATGTTGAAACATCCAGATACCAGATAAATCCCCAAGTTAATTCATACACAGTTCTCAGTGTGGGAAATCTGTAGTGACTTGAATAACAGTTGTTATTACAAACTTAGTATAAATATTCAGTCCCGCTAAGTTAATAAATTAAACATTTTTCCATTGGGGGTAAATAGAATTGTGTCATCTAGCCACTGAGGTATGATAAAGTAATAGACAAATATCTCTTTCCCTGTAATTAGCTTTAAATGAAGAATACACTATGTTGGAGATGTATAGTTTATATGAAGCAGTTTGACACACATGGGTATTAAAAAACCATCATCACAAAGAAGCTCTAGTCCTGCTGTCTTTTCTAGAATAAATCTTTCTATTTTAGAAAAGAGTCTTTAGTTAAATGGAAATCACTGGGGCAATGCCTCTCTAGAATAGGTTATGTCCATCTTTGCAAGCCTTCAAACCTTGGCTAGAGAAAGCAGACTGACTTCACCTAGTGCTAGCAATAAATTCAACTTAGAGTCTGGTCTGAAAAACCTCCAGGATTCTCTTCTGACTAACATTTCTGTTAGTCTTCCTGACTGAACTGCCTGATAAAGACACTCTCACCTGGACAAGGATGTTTCATACTGACAGAGAACACAATCCAAAGTGCTCCATATATTATTCAGTGGAAGTGAAGATATTGCTTTCCAGAAATGTCAGTTTGGATACTCTGAATGACTTCATTTTAATGGTGAAGGTTTACAGTGAAGAACAGTGAAAAATTCCCCTTTCTGAGAGGTTTTTAAAGAAGTTTGTGCAATAAAGATAGGAAAAAAGAGAACTATTGGGACTTTTGCATATCCATACCAATCATAGAGCAAGTTGGAAGACTGGGCAAGCAGCTTTTTAGAGAAAAATAAAATACTGAGTCATCTGGATTCACAGAAGATTCAGATAATCAGGAGACGAGCTGGGGACCTCCAGAAGAATTAGGACAGCAGTTGCCTTGGCATCTAGCTGCTATGAGATAAACACAACACATGTGCTGACATGCAGCCCAGCCAACCACCTAGATCACCAGGGCAACTATTGTCAACATGTTTTTACCACTTATAAATGAAAGACCAGTAGCACTGCCAGTAACAAAACAGCTGGAATTAAAAATTAAATAACTAAAAAAATTACTGCGGATATCAAGTTTTCATTGCAATGTCAGCAGTGGGATGTGTGCTGTGGGAAAAAATATCCCATTTCCTTTATCACCTCAGCAAAGTGTTACGTCCCTCACATTCATTAAGGTTTTTTAATCAATGAAATAGATATGTTGTTTAGCATTGGTTCAAAAGCAAGAACTTTCAGGGGTTTGAACAGTGTCTGATCAGTACTGGACAGAAAGGTCATGGGTCAGAGCTCCGATGGCAGCAAAAATGTAAAGAGTACAGGAAGATGTGTTACTCATTTAGTAGGTGACACCTGCCTCAGACAGTAATAAAACTCTGAGCTAGAACATATTTGATTCACTACATTGCTCAAGACACTATTTCTCAGAGAAAAGCTAGGGTCAAATATTGTTGGATATAAGGTAGTACAAAGAAGTATCTCCTAGCCTTTTACATCTCCTTGCTGAATCCATGTGTCAGTACAAAGTGAGCTAATACAGGCAGGATTTAATGCAAAAGACTATTTAAACCAGCAGGAATGGTGTTAATGTTTAGTGAAGACTTAGAATGTCTTGAGGAAAACAGTAGACCTTATACATTTCCAGGATGATATTCTCTGCCTTAACCAATGAATATTGCTTATTCTTTTTGAAAATAATCTACAAATAACTTGGAATGAGTGTACAGTTTGTTTGGACACATTTAGAACTTTCTTTACAATTCCAACAACACTGAATACTATTTCAGCTCATTATAGAAATTTCTATTTCTAAAATACAGTTACAGGAATGATTTATAAAACCAAAATGTATATACTATGAAGAGGTATATAAAGCAATTGTTTATTATTTTTCGTTCTCTGGATGTAAGAGTAGAAAATACAAACTCAGCCAATTTGAGATCTCAGTCCTAGAAATATATTTTATTTTTAAATCCTGCAACAAACATAAAGCAAGAATCTGTATGAAACATGCCTCAATACTTTCCCTTTCCCTTTCCCTTTCCCTTTCCCTTTCCCTTTCCCTTTCCCTTTCCCTTTCCCTTTCTTTTTCTTTCTTTTCCTTTTTCAGAACAGGGTAACATGTCACTTATAAATGGATTTTAACCAAGGTATGAACAAAGTTCCAGGTTGCTCTGGGCAAAATTAAACCAAGAATGTTTTGAGGAGCTTTTTTTTCCTTACTCCTTCTCAAGGAGTCAGAAGTTAAACAGGTAAAAATTCAGCACATTTTCGAAAAAACTACTTTATATTTCATCCTGAATTATTACCCTTGAACTGTTCCCAATTTTTAAATGCTAAACAATTCTTATTAGCAAACCCAAAAACATTTCATGCTTTTCTACTTCTTTTTTTTTTTGCTGTCATATGCTCCCACCTGCATAATTCAAGGCTCACCTGCAGTGATTTACGTGTGTCCCTGTCACTACAGCAATTTCTATATTGCTGTGTCTGTAACCCATTCTGATGTACTGTCACTTCTGGTTAACCTCCTTTCCACCTTGTCCGTGGGGTCCTTGACCCAGAATGCATATTTAAACTAAATTGTAGCATAGTTTTCAGTTCATTAATATTTTTAAATAATTCAAACACCTGTGCTAAATTAATCAGAAAACAGGTTTCTCCAAAAGTTATTGGAGTAGCAGTTGCAAAAAAAAAGAAAAAAAAATACTATAATGTTCTTTCCTGGTATAGTCTGATGTATAGTTGTAAAAAGTGAATTGTCACTTTGATCTGTTTTAGAGGATCAGGGACTTCATCAGCTTCAACACAGCAAACAAAAAAGAATTGTCAGTGGACATCTCACACACATTTTAAGCAATAGAATAATTCTCTCCCTTCAGCTTCTCACCAATCTTAACTTTCAGCTCACACATGCATCTTAAAGACATTGGTCATCAAATTACAATTAGATTATATAGAGCTTACTTTGTCATTTCTTACTGATTTTACTGTTCAGTGATAATGTGAAAATTGTAATAAGAATTCACAGTTTGACTTCAACAGAAAGTAAGAATTAGTTGTAGAATTTATATTCTGTCTTGCTTTTAAAAACTTACTAAACTACAGAAAGTTTCAAATAAATAGAACTTAAATCAGTGCTCCTACGTAATGCAAATAGTCTATTTTACATACTCATAATGACATAATTTCTATATTTGCAACATCAATTGAGGCACGATGAATGATTTTACAAATGCTTCATTACAGTAATTTTAAGTTGCAATGTTTGTATAAATATCTTTTCAAAACTCTTGCTGTCTTGTAAACCTTCATTTTCTCTTTGCAGGCAGGTTGAAGCTGTAGAAAGGCTAAGCATGCAGAGCACACATGCACAATGTATATATGAAAATATGTACACGACTGGCTGCACAGAAACCACAGGCAGACATACAGAGCTCTCAGAAAAACAGACAGCACAAATGATCATAATCTGCTCCCCTCTCTTTTGTGAGGGAAAAAAAAAATACACGTATATACACACACATATATATAAGATATAAATATGTATATATTAGAAAAATATTTATTAATATATTAGATATAAAAAACCCCTATAAATATATCTATCTATATAAATATGTATATATATTTAATATATCTTTATATTTCCATGTATATATATATTTATATCTCATTAATTTCTCCAGTGTCTGGGCTCAGACACTCTGCCCAGTAGCTGCCTCTGGATGCCAGCCTTCCCAGCTGCTGGCACACGGACAGATGAACTCTGAGGCTGCAGTCCTGCTCCGGTTGCTGCTATAGATCATTCTGTTCACAACATGCACACACACAGATAGCTGGGGAAGCCCTGGTCACCTTGATCTCTCCAGCTGCTCCCAAGGTTTCACAAGCCCGTGGATCCTAGGCCGTGTCACTTAATCAGCAGCTCCTCTGATTTGAGGTTGATGCTATTAGTTACTCCTATCAATAATACGATGTTTAACTCAATCTTGGATGCTGCTATGTACATCTTGTAATGACAACTGTTACTAAATGCTATTGTATTAAACAAAAAACCTGATGGCATTTAAAGGAATGCAGTTAGGAACCATTTTCTTCACACAGTTAGCTGAAGTTTTAGAGTAATTCAAAATTATGTCCCTGTCCATGTTGTGAAATCAATGTTCTGCCATCCATGAAATCACATGCGGCTCAGGGCACTTCTGGCTGTGCAAAGAAACGAGAAGCATATCTTTTTGAAAAGGCAGGGAACCTGTAAGTAGTGATGGAATTTATGCACAATGTAAAATTACATATGTTTTTCACTGGGGAAAAAAAAGCAATCATATTGGAAAAATGTACAATCTGACCCAAACTAACCTGAAATTGGTATAATTTCAATTTAACTATCTTGTGACTATACTCATCACTGAGTCACAGCAGTCCAAGCAGTTCATATTAAATGTGATGGAATAGCAACTATTTCTATTGAGACCAAAATTGCAAATACATAAGTGCTTTTGGTCATGTCCAAGAGGGTCCTTAGACCTTAATATTGGGACTATGTACTTTTGAAGAAACAGTAGGGCATTTGTTTTCCAAATCCAGAACACTACTTACTTTTATTTATTATAAGTAAGCTTGATTTGCTTTTGTCCCAGAAAAAACATTTTGTTTTGTGTAGAGAAAAATAGGATCTTATAGTGTATTTATTTATTTATTTATTTTTCATTGGGTAAGTTAGAGGACTTTATATGTTATGTATATAACCGTGTTATAATGAGATAATTGATCCAAAAATCAGAATGTTCTTGGCTATTCGAAAAGCTGTTTGAGTATCAGCAATCATTCTCCTTGACAAGGACAAACAAGAAGATAAATAAAAACTTTATTTTCCCACCTCTCCAGGAAAGACAAGAAAGATGCTCAGGGCAAATAGTGGCATTCCCTACCAGTGTCACTGCTGATCACAAATGTCCTGAGGCTGAGAGTTAACCCACAAGTTTTTGTAAGTGCCATACCTCATGCCTGAGTGAGGAAAGACACAGGTGATGGACAGGCTACCACAGGGGAGGAGGATGTTTGCCCATCAGCTGGTGTCACTGACCATTATGAAAGTTAAAATAAAATTTGTTTCTAGGAAGATTTGAGTCATTTAGCATCCTCAGGCTTAATCAGTAGTATCTGATCTAAATATTCAAGAGAAAGTGTCAGGAAGCGACAGAAGAAATGTTTGGTGTGGTATTGGTGACACACTGGCTCTGGTGGTGATTGTACTCTTTGTAAGGCCTTTGGAACAGTTAGGGCATTAATGCATAGCACAGCATAGTAAAAAAGAAAAAAACACAAACAAAGAAAAATAAAAGAAGATGCAGTCTCACGGCTGTATAGCTGTGTTGTGGAATTTTTGTGAAGGCACATAATGTCTTGGCGGTGACAATTTTGACACTGCCCTTGATTGCTGACTGTGTGACCTGACCTTGCTCCCACTTATAAATCTCTTTAGTGTTTTACCAGGAGCTCCTAGTTCATCCACACAGGCCTCCTGCTGCCTTTGTGTTGTTTTGTGTGCTTCAGAATTGTTCATTCTTAAAGGAGATCGTCCTTTAAAATTAGCCAGGTCTCCTGGGCTCACTTCCAGGAGTGTATCTCACACGCCTCTTCCAAGCAGATTTCTGAACAGGTCAAAGTTTTTTCTCCTGAAAAACAGGGTTGTGATCCTGCTATTTTTGTCTTTGTCTTTTCCCAGGTTCCTCAACATCCTATCTAATGCTGTAAGGAACTGGACAATATTAAGGTGAAGGGGTGCTCTAAAGTATCAAGTCACTGCTTCTGCCTTCTATGTTAACATTTGAGATGCTGTAAGAGACAGAAATCCCTGAATTTTCCCATCCAGACAAATCTGGACCACTGTCATGGTACTTTCTGGGATGTTTATGATGATTTCTAGTCCCCTGTTGAGGAGAGGTAGATGAGAGTAGAACTTGGAGTGTGTATGTGCGTAGTCTAGATGCTGCCACAGCTGCTAACAAAAATTTTATATGTAATGCAGATAAAATTCCCTCCTTGTAAGGAAGATAATTTGAGGAGTTCCACTTTTACCACCTCATAACAGTTTGATTTCTCTCTCTGTCCATTTTCTTCGTTTGCTCCACAATCCCTTATATAATCCTCTTTTACACAAGTTACGTTCAATTCCCACATGGTTTTATGTAGTAATTTGTGTGTGATATTCTAGTCTGTGTTATATGGAACAGAAAATTAAATTATTATAATAATCTTTTTTGGCCTTAACTCCTTTGACTATCCACTTTTACTCAAAATCTAAATTTGTGTTGTCACCCAGGAATACTGTTTTCCCAGAATATAGTAAAGTTGACCCAAAGCTCATTAAAATCACTGCAAAGATGCTTACTGCCTTCAGGCCCCTACTGAAAAATGAAATATTCTAGACCATAAAGCTCCTAAAAATGTGCAAAATAAAGATTTAGGATATAAAGATTGAAATCTTCATTATATCTCTGCAGAAATACTACTTTTGAGGATATAAAAATTCAACCAGTCTTAAAATATGTTCACTAGTAACTGTTCATGGCTCAATCTAAGAAAAAGCATATAAAAATGGTATTTATGTATCTCAAATGTGGCCTGCAGAGCTGAAGTAGTAGACATACATTATTCGTACTTTTAGCAGCCTTTGTATAACATTATGCCTGAAAATCATTGAGAACCTGATCCAGAAATACAAGAGGAGTTTTAACACTGATCTATGAGAGAAACACAGGTAACACAAATTGTTAAATAGAAAAGAATTCAGGTCAGATTGATGTCTTTGCAAAGACTGCTGAAAGGTCTATAAAATCTCTTTTTTTTTTCTTCCTTCATTTTAAAAAGAATTAAATTCCAGTAGCCTTATCTATGGAAATGGAGTAGATGGCCAACCCAAAATGTTAAGTCTGAAAGAACAGAACAAAACATATTAAGCACTCTTTATAATCCATCTGAAATGCTGAAGCTGAACTATCCATTACTCTCTCATTTTTATATTTATAAAATCCTAATATTACACACAGCTTGTAGAGTTATTTTCACAGACTGAGGAAAATATGTCTGTAAATACTTGTGACTAAAATCTGTTTTAATGAGATTTTTCTCATAGTGAACTGTGCGAATATGTCTTTTTTAGCAATTATCTCTCTGGGACGTTTGTTGAAACTTCATACTGAAAGATTCTCGAATAAAAGTGTTTCAATATGTACCAGAGCCTAGCAGTTTTTTAAAATTATAGTGGGTTGACCCTGGTCAGATGGCAGAGGCCCACCTAGTGCTGCCCTATCACTGCCCTCCTCAGCTGAAGAGGGGAGAGAAAATAAAGGACAGGCTTGTGGGTCTAGACAAGGGCAGAGAGAGATCACACAGCAGTGACTGTCATGGGCAAAGCAGACTCCACTTGAGGAAAAATGGATTTTATATTTTATCAATGAAATCAGAATAAGAAAATGAGAAATAAAAAAATAAATTTTCTCCCCCTGCCCTTCTTTCTGGGCTCAACTTCACTCCTGATTATTTTTCTACCTCCTCCCTTGCAGTGGTACACAGGGACAGAGAAGAGGGGCTGCGTTCAGTTCAGGACACACCTTTGCTCCTTTCTCCTCAGGGTGAGGACTCCTCACACTCTTCCCTTGCTTCAGTGTGGAGTCGCTCCCAAAGAAGATAGTCCTCCACACATGGTTCCAACGTGAGTCCTTCCTATGGGCCACAGTTCTTCACGAACTGCTCCGCTGTGGGTCCATTCCACGGGGAGCAGTGCCTCAGGAACAGGCTGCTCCAGTGTGGGACCCCTAAGGTGTTACAAGTGTTGCCAGCAAACCTGCTCCACTGTGAGTTCCTCTCCACGGGGCCATGAGTCCCGCCAGGAGCCTGTTCCAGCATGGACTTCCCACAAAGTCACACCACATGCTCTAGTGGTGCATCCTCCAAGGGCTGCAGGTGGATCTCTGCATCCCTGTGGTCCTCCATGGGCTGCAGGGGCACAGCTGCCTCACCAGGGGCTTCACCATGGGCTGTTGGGGAATCTCTGCTCCAGCACCTGGAGAACCTCCTGCTCCTCCTTCAGCACAGACCTTGGGGTCTGCAGAGCTGTTTCTTGCACATATTCTAACTCCTTTCTTTTCTGGATGAAATTACTTCTGTGCAATACTTTTTCCCCCCTTCTTAAATGCATTATCCCAGAGGTGCTACCACCATCGCTGATGGGCTCGGCTTTGATCAGCATGGGTCCATCTTGGAGCCATCTGGCATTGGCTCTGCCAGACATGGGGGAAGCTTCTGGCAGCTTCTCACAGAAGCCAGTGCTGCAGCCCCAATACTATCAAAACCTTGTAATGGAAAGCCAATACAGAGATGTAAATTGCTTAATTCCACAGTTCTCTGTTCTTTGGTATTCTAGCAATTCTAGTACTTTCCATTATAGAGGATGCTATAGTGGGAATTTAAAACAGCTTAAGCCACCTTTCCTTTTAAGGGGAAAATTTGACCCCTTTTGAAAGAAAGCTAGATATTTTGTCTGTTGTTTCTTCTCTAGAAATGATACTTCCCTGATGTAGATGCAAATTTGTTTTGTAAAACAATTTATATGAAATCTTGTTCTATACAATGCTGAACAGCAACGAAATCTATTCATGATTATGCTGTAATAAATAAACTGATGTAATAATAATTTCTATAGATCATGCTTATTTTACTAAGATAATTAAGACAATAATTGATTCCATATCAATAAAAATTATTTTGTAGCTATAAATTAGATATATCTATAGATCTATCTATCTATCTATCTATCCATATATATATATATATGTATATCCTAAAAAATTGCTTTGCTTGATAAAGTTATCATCGAAAATATAAGGGAAATATTCAACAAGCACCTGGATGCTGAAACCTAGAACAGACAAAACTACCAAGTTATTTAATGGCTAGTTTGTAGAAGAAAAATGTGAATTGAAATATCTTTCTTTGACCTTTGCTTCCTCTCCCATTCACCTTGCATAGATTTCTGCCTCAGATTTGACTAGGAACAGCAAATCGGTTTATTATGGAATAAGCCTTCGAAAGTCAGAGGAGGCTATAGGATAATATTGACAGACTTTTGAAAACAGAAGAATGAAATTTGTTCGCACTAAACACCAGTCCTTGGCTTTAGAGGTGTATTAACAGTTGCATTTCCAGACTTACGCCTAGCGTTAGACAAAAGCAGTTTTATCTTTTGCTTAGACTTTTTTCCTTTCCTGTTATTTGCCATTTTATTCTCGTTTGCAACTCACCCTGAATTTTTAGAAAAATCATGGACCTATTGTCTACAGGAAGTCTTTGTGATGGCCTGTGCTAGAGCTTCCTTTCTTGTAAGCAGCCCTTCTGCAGAGCCTTGAGTGCTTCTTTACAGGCAGCAGCTGAGAAACAGAAATTATTGAAGAAACCTCCAGAATGTAGGTGCTGATGTAAAGTACACTGAGTTTGTTCCTAATACTGTCATCTACTGTTGTTTGGCACCCTCTGACCATCTTGAAAATGTGTTTTATACCAACTTGTTTACTCATCTACTTTGTTCAGGTTTCTCCCCTATACAATGACACCGAAAACTGCGGCCTGGGGACTTCTAAAGTGCACACATTCCATTTGTCTGTACAGAGAGTAGAAACTTCTGACTAAAATCTTGTAGCCTATTGTGGTCTAGACAGTATTATCTCCAATTGCTTTATTAGCCCATAAGATGTTATCACAAAAGTATTCAAAGGCTGGCAGCATTGGAAGTTATTGTGAAATGATCTCCAAGAGCACATGCTTGGATGGAACGGGACATGCATAAAAGGGGAGAATGGTCAAATAAGTGATGGATGATTATCACCTCCTACTAATCAGACAAAAGTAGTTGTACTTGGAGATGGGGAAATTATCATATCAGTTGTAGAAATGGTTACTTTTGATGACTTGGATAAGATCCTCCTATTTTAATTTTTATGTTTAGTTTACTGAAGACCAAGTAGTAATGAAGTTCAGTGTGAAGGGTAACATCCAAAATGTTGCAAAGTTTGATTCTACAGTACTAAGAACAGAGGGGTTAATTGTTCCAATACTGTAATAATATTTCTAATTTCCAAACTAATGTGTATATACCAATGTTTTAATGGAGACTATTAATCTCCTGGAGAAAATAGAGTAGAGCCTTGGAAGATAGCAGCTGAGTGGACATCAGGATGCACCAGTAATTTTGAGAATGTAAATATTTGCAGGAGGTGCTGGAGCGAACCAGAAAATAGGTATTCCATGGCAAGATATTTCTCCAAGCCCTAATTTTGGCCAGAGTAAAAAATGAAATAATAATGGCACTATAGGGTCCTTTTCTAATAGATATTTACTCAAGTATTTATCAACCTTTCTGTAGCAACAGTCTTTATCTGAGTGAAAGGCTCATAATTATAGTTCATTTTAATATATACAGTAAAAGATTCCTAAAAATTATAAAATTTTGGGTGCTTGGTGCCATGCATGCGAGACTAGCGCTGGCAAGGGATTTACATATGTGTAGAATAAAATTGTATAAACACATAATTTTTAAAATTTTGTTTATTTATATCTTCATATACTCAGTTTAGGTATTTCTAAAGAGATGAAATTGCAAGCTGACACTGTGGCTTTTTCTGTTCCTGGAGCTTTTTTACTCCAAGAGAAAGTTTTAAATGCTCATTTTATAATCTGATTTTCAGACTTTGAATGAAGAGCTACTGAGTTATCTAAGTTTAATAAAAATGATATGAAACATAAAGGTCGACAATGACTTTTCTTCACAGCATTATATTGATTTGAGCTTATAGAGATAAGCCATAGTGTTATTTATCAAAGATTTAATAAACCACTAGCTATCAATGAACCTTTGAATAACTAGAAGGAATCAAGAAAAACCTACTGCTACGAGCCAGAAAATACTGAATTTGTGTTTCTAAAGAAAGAATAAGTAAGTATGCAAATAGAAAAAAAAGAAATCCCTTTTCAAATTATGCACTGACATATCTTATGGGAAGTATTTAAATTTTATGCCCACAATGGCTTTCATGCAATGTATTTCATCCTTAGAATTAAATATTAGAAACATATCAGGCACTGATGGCTGTTCACTCTTCATGGTACTGGAATTAAGGGCCAGATCTTTCAAAAAGACTTTCTACCACTTTCCATGGGTTTAAAAGACAGATACTGAGACCTTTACCTACATGGATTTACTCCTCTTCCCATAATTGCTCTCATTGGCATTACAAGCATTAACATTTAGATAATTTATGATTTAAGGCTTCAAACTCTGTCATTAAATTGTGTGATTATGCTATGTAATCAAAATTTCCAAGCTTCTTAAAAGCTCTAGCACTTGTCTATCTAAAGATCCATCATGAAAGAAAAGGTAGCCTCTCACAATTTATTTTCAGCTGGATTAATGATTAAGGTCTTTCTCAATTAGTTCAACAAATGAGTGAATAAAATTGTAACAGATTTTTAAGCTTATGGCATAAAATAGTTTTTGAACACTCAATAGGACTGAGCACTCACAGCAAGATTATCTAGTAATGACCTTCAGAATTCAAATCAAAAGAAATCCACATTTATACCTGGTTCTCTAATACAAGTACTAAACAATTTTAGATTCTATTAATAAATCTTTAAAATGTAAGATCTCATAACTTTTTCTTGCATTTAATTATATATGGTCACATCTTAGAGAATTTCAAGCTTCAAACATTTGGAAGTCTTTTTTATTTTCACAGAAAAGGAATTTAATTTATTTGGTTAAATAGCACAGGTTCCCACACTAAAACATATCATAAGGATTATTATAATTTCCTAAACCACACCTTCAGAGGGTAAAAGAGAAGATGACTTTAAAAGCAGTCATTACTGTTATTAAGCAAGTTCTGCTAGGAGAAGGCAATATTTTTGCAAATATGTGTTTCATGGCTGTACAGTCATGTTGGTTTTTCCCTATCATCTTCTGCAGTTGGAAGTATCAAGTTTTTCTGAATCCTTATCTCAAAAGGGAACATTCAATATTTAAATTTAATTTAATGCAGAAATAAAATAAAGACACTATTAATTTACTCTATAAGTCACTAGAATAATTTTATTATTCTCTGAATTGAGTTTCAGAGAAGATTCTGGTCATTATGATGAGAAAGTTCTGAATAACTTGGTAAGGCCAGATGTTTTATTTGTGTTTTATTATGTAGGGTGCAAACAGGAGGGTAACATGAAAGCTTAAAATTATGTACTTTTTCATTTTTGAGATATAGTTTTGGTAAATCATTGCTGAAATCACCGTTAAGACACCAGTGAGAACTAACTCATATATGTTTGTGTATATGTGAACATCTTAATTTTCACATAAAATATATGGTAATGGGAAATGCCATAAAGATCCAGTGCACTCAGGAGAAATCTGAGTCATGAAGTCATTCAGGTTAGAATTGATCTCTGGGGTCATCTAGACCAGCCACCAGCTCAAAACAGGGTGAAAACTGAATTCAGCCCAGTTGCTCAGGGTTTTGTCCAACTAGAATTTGAAGATCTCCAAGAAAAAATGTTAAATAATCTGTAAGCACAACTCATTCCCATGCTTGTTTGTTCTCACAGTGAATCCTCTTACATCCAAATTTATGACCGGTTTCTAACTTTCCTACAGTACATCTCAGTAAAGAACCTTGCTCTCTCTTCTTGGAAACCTACTCTGCACTTTTCAAAGATTGCTATTAGAACTTCCTTATCTAGGCTGAACAATCCTAGCTCCTTCACGCTCTCCTCTTATCTGGGCCATTAAAGAAGAAATAGTCTCTCATGCAATCAATTGCAACTGAACTTTGCTCAAATTATCCATGACAAGTGCAGAAATATTTTATACATCTTCAAAATGTTTTATAAATTAGTGTTCTCCACAGTTTCCCCCTAAGGACTCGACCTGTGGTCCAGAGAAGCCAGTGGGACAACACCTATTGATTTCCAGAGTTTTACAGCAAGCCAAAACAAAAGGAATTTTTGGGGTTTTTTTCCGAGTTTTTGAACTTTGAGTAGGAATTAAATATAGAGGTTTTTCAAACCCCAAACACAGAACATTTGGGGGAATTTAAAGTGGAAAAGTGTATATAATAGATACATGAATATATTGAAATAAATCAGTTTTCTTTCTTTTTTTTTGCAAAAGCTGGTCAGGAAAAAAAGACAAAACAGAAATGTTTCCTTTTTATTTTTTTCTTTAATTAAATATAATATTTTAAGCTTCTGAGCAAATGTGATAATCTCTTTATGAGGAAAATTTCTTCCCTAACCTATCAAATGAAAAGTTTTACCACAGAAATTCTTTTTGCTGGTACATGTGAACAAGATCTCTTTTTTTTTTTTCCAACACAAAAGGTTTCAAAAGTATTTTGTATAGGAAAGCTGCAAGACAATATTATGCAAATTCCACTCATACTGATTGAGGAGCCAATAAGGAGAGGTGTTCTGCTGGACCTCACATTCATTAACAAGGGAGGGCTTATTGGAGAGTTAAAGGTTGACATCATCATTGAGTGCAGTGACAATGAGATGGCAGAGGTCAGGATGCTGAGAGGAGAGAGCCAGGCAAAAAGCAAGATCATAAACCTGGACTTCAGGAGAGCAGATTTTTTCCTCTGCAGGGATCTACTTGAAAGAATCCCATGGGATAAGACCCAGTCATGGAGAGGGGCCCAAGAAAACTGGTTGATATTCAACAATCCCTTCTCCAAGCTCAAAAGCAATCCACCCAAGAGGTACTGATGAACAAGGAGCTCCTGGCAAAACTTAAAAACAAAAAGAAACCCTAAAAATGTTGGAACCCTCAGCAACATTAAACAAAGTATTGCCAGCAGGTTGAGGAAAGTGATCCTTCCTCTTTTCTCAGTGGTGGTGAGGCAGAATTTTGTGTCTTGAGTCCAGTTCTAGGCTCCTCAGTACAAGAGAGACAGACATCCTGAAGAGAGGCCTGTGAAAGGACACAAAGATGGTTCAGGAACTGGAGTATTTATCCTGTGAGCACAGACTAAAAGAGTGTGGGATCTTTAATCCGAATAAAAGGCTAGGGAATGTTCTTAACAATGTAAAAATATTTGCATGGTGAGAGTAAAGAAGACCAAGGCAGACTCTTAGTGCCCAGTGACAGGGCAAGAGGCAACAGACACAAACTGAAACACAGGCACTACCATCTAAATATCAGAAAACACTTTTAGTGTTAGGGTGACTGAACACTGGCACAGATTGCCCAGAGAGTTGGTGGGGTCCCCCACCTTGGAGGTACTCAAAAGCCACCTGGACACAGTCCTGCACAAGTGGGTTGAGCAGACAGGTTGTGTTGGAAGAGCTCTGGAAGTGCCTTCCTCCAGAGGAAGCCGGTGTCAACTATTGTCTCATTTTGTGTTTCTCTGACTCTGTGATTACTTGATCATATGTTTTATAAGGAATGCATAATTCATTTTCAGTGCATCTGCCATATAATCTTAATTCATCTTTTGAAAGGAAACTGAGGGCTGAGAATAAACAGACTTGCAGTAAACTGCATATATTCTCCTATAGTAATGTCTACAATAGTTGTTTTCTCTTTTAATTGAAATTTTTCTCCAGGGCCAGCATTTTATTCTTGGAAAGCACTACAAAGGAAATAATGAATCATATTTTAAAGAAAGTTTTGCAAGCATGACTTTTTTTAACACTCTCAAACCTCTGTTAGTCTTTCAGTTTTAATGGTGCTCTTTGCCTCATTTATCCATACACTATCCACTGATTCTTGCATGACAGGAAAGTGAATGAACCTTTTTTTGCTTAAGCTCACACTTTCAATTTCTTTTGCCAAATACAGTACTTCTGATTATGTGGTGAGAATGAACTTCAGTTAATTCCATTTGCTCTCATTAGGGATTCCAGACTTTTTTCATTTTGTTACATATCATTAAATAATCTGAATGGTACTACAGTTGATATTGGCAAACCTTTCACAGATCCTAACATAGAAATAGTATAAAAATAGTATAGTTTGGTTTTTCATCTTCTTGTAAGCATGACATTTCCTTTTTTTTACAGAATATAGCATTCTTATCAGAAATTATGCTATTTCAGAACTAGTTAAATATAAAATCATTTCTCAAATTAAGCATTATTTATTATTATATTATTTCTATATCCACTCCTGAAGCTTATCAGTTTTTCTTTCTTCAGGCAGAGAATAGCTAATGATATAACATTTATAAAGCTTGAGAAGATTGTGAGCATCTAAATGTTACTTTGGGCCTCAAGCAGAAATGGAAAAGGTCTTGTGACCTTCTTACAATTCAGCATTATACATTGTTCATATAGTTTCATTAACCTTTAATTTCTTTATTAACAGATGAAATATATGCAGACACCATCAAAATGCCCTTTTTGATCAGTATTTGGCTATAATAGTTCATTTTTCATGTTTCTACTGGGAAGTGAATCACAGGTTGCAAAGAACATGACAGAAGATGTTTTCCATTTTGTGTTTATTGTGTCATTTTAAAATTCAAAGCAGGAGTTTCCTACTGGCTTAATCTGGTTTATACGAACTTCTGGATTTCAGGTCTCTAGAATGGCTTATCTGTCTCTTTTCCTTTCTTATTGCTTAATACCAAGGCTCTACACTGTTGGCATTCACTATTTCTTTAACTTACTAAATTAACTTTGACAGAGTTCAAGCCTCTGTTCTACTATCAGTGCTTAAATTTACATCATTTCAGACATTCCTCAGTTAGTCGCACTATTAATCCTAACATAGGCTAAATGGTTCTTTGGTACCCAAACTGTGATCATTTGTGGCTGATACAAAACAAACAGGTTTGTTACCAAGACTTCGAAAGATCATTTGTAATTTACATAGATGATTCCTGGTTGTTTTGATTATTGTGTTGGATTTGCCTGTGTTTGATTTACTTCTAAAAATTAGATTTGTATATTAGTTTGATAAAAACAGTATTACAAGCAGTCTGTGATAGGTTCTCAGACTTTATCTTTTACTTTGCTCGAAGCTAGTAGTGTTCCCTTGGCGTGTAAAAAGGTAAATAATGAGATTGACAGAGTCACTTGACAATAAGTAGAGAGTTTGTGACAGCTAGTCAGAATTCCCCTAGAAGAGATAGTTGTGTTGCACATCTGCTGCACTCAATTCTTCACCTGTAGAGCATTTACATCTACAGTGAAGTCTTGTCAGATTAATTCCTTTTACACTAGGGAGTGGTAATTCCTCACCTCAAAAAAAGGATTAATCCTTGTTAGATTTTACCTCAAAACAGGACTGTATTTTCCAAAAGACATAACCTTGTGATTAATTTATGGGGTCCCTTTCTGAACCCTTCACCCCAGAAGAAGTTCTTCACATCCAAATAAAACTTATCCTTCCCCTTCTTGCCACCTGCACTTCAGCTTCTGCTGAGCTGATCTCATAATCAGTGTTCAACAAATGAACTGAAAAAAATATGAAAGCATTAAAGGACTAAGGAAATAGATATCATCAACATTCTAATTCTCAAAAGAAAAGACAATATGACATGCCAGATAAACACACAGATGAGAAAAATCAGGCCTTTTAGCATACCTGTGAAGCTACATTGCAGTACGTACTACATACCATACTTATGGTAAAGTGTCAGATGAGTCCTGGAAGGTGAAGGTTGGGAAGGAAATGTGAATCTTAATGGCTTTTTTCCCCAAAGTAGCAAATCAAGTGTGAAATGATATTTTCCACACTGGTGATCTAAAGTATAATTTACAAGGAAAGTAGACTGTATGTGCCTCAGCCTCATATGCTTTCCCAACTATATATCAAATTGCTCTCATAATATCTTTGCTAATTAAGTACTTAGAGAATTATCTGTGTTTATTGATTTTGATAAAATTCAAGATGACAGATTAGTACATGTTCTGGAATATGCTGGTGACTCAAAATATACCCACCATATTTAGGAAAATCTGTACTCAGCATAGAAAGAGCAATATGAATAAACCATATAACATCACATAATAAGTGTTGTGTTCCATTTCAACAAAAATATAGAGTAGGTGTTGAATCAAAAGGTTTAGGAGATACTGAGAAGAGCTCTAAAATTAGTGAAATTATATATTAATAGCAAAAATTGTATGGAAAAAAGAAGAAGCTATTGAAAAGTAAGAAATGTAAGAAACCTAAAGTCAGTTTAAATCTAAACTGTCAAGATCTGTGCCAAAGTGATCAAGTGACATACCATGTGATAGATTCCTGTGATGCAGGAGTCTGATAGTACAGAGAACCGAAATGAAAGAAGCAATAAATGGAAAGATATTTATCTAAAAAATACTTTTGACCAATTCTGGAAGTGGGTTTGGGATAGATTCTTTAACTTCTTCATCCATTTGTGACTAATGAAATATCATATGGCAAAAAGAGTGTAAGGGAAAAGATACGCAACAGTGTTGCCATAAAAGCAGTGCTACTTGAAGTGCTAGATAACTATTAACAGGTTTATGTGAATGATTGCATTTCAGTATTTTAATTTTCATAAACAAAACAAGGAAATGGAGACAGAATGACAGACATATCAGAAATTATGCAGAACAGAGTGCTATACAAGAGACAGCAGATGAATTAACACTTTTCAGGGTAATAAATCAGTGGCTTCCTGCAGTGGATTGACTCTGTCTAGCACCTAAAAACCCATCTATAGGAGTAGGGTAGGAAGCAGAAGATGATCAGAGGGCTGGATAACTTTCCCTATGAAGACATGCTGAGACAGTTGGTGTTTCAATTCTCTGGAGAAGAGAAAACCCCAGGCAGACCTTCTATCAGTCTTCCAGTACCTCAAGGAGGCTACAGGAGAGATAGAGAGGGACTTTTTACAAGGGCGAGTAGTGATAGCACAAGGGTTAAGGGCTTTAAACTGAAAGAGGGTGGACTTAGATTAGCTATTAGGAAGAAAATACTTACTGTGAGGGTGATGAGGTACGGAATAGGTTGCCCAGCGAAGTTGTGAATGCCCCATGTCTGGTAGTGTTCAAGATAGGACTTTGAGCAGCCTGGTCTAATGGAAGGTCTCCCTGGCAATGGCAGAGGGGTTGAAACTAGATGATTTTAAGTTCTCTTCCAACCAAAACCATTCTATGATTCTCTTATTTTATGATTCTTCGATTTTATTTCTGGTGTGTTGTCAAGACTGTCTTAGTCATAAATCCCAAACACAGCACCATCTAGGCTCCTATAAAGGAAATTAACTCTTTCCCAGACAGACATAGAATACTCTTCAACCCTTATTTTGTATCATTAACCTCATGCTAAGCAACACAAACTAAGGAGATTGAGGTTTTGGGGTAGAAACCATTGTTCAGAGACTAGCTGGGCATCGGTCTTGTTGAAGGTGATGACTGAATTTGCACTGTTTTATTTTGATGGGTTTTTTTCCTTCCTCTTCCCTCTGTTTTTGGAACAATGTTTTTTTCAACCCAGGAGTTCCCTCACTTTTTTTCTTTTTCTCTCCCCCGCCTATTGAAGGGTCTGAAGTGAGCAAGGGGCTGTGTAGTGCTCATCTTCTAGCTGGTGTCAGCCCACTACACCCTTTATTCACAGGCCTCATTTCAGAGCAAGATGAAAATTAGCTGTAAGATTGGATGAAAAATTCAGTGACAGAGGTGGAATTATTTTCTTTTCACCTTAGATAGTAACTTCATTGGTATGATATGTGTTTTTGTTATTCAAATATGAGTTACTGATAATGTTATACTTTACTATTTTAGAAGAACCAGCAAGTTCATAATGCAGTTAGAATCTTCGTTATCAAGGAACACATCTCACTGGGAATCAATAATTCTGATTGTTCATCATACTATGAACTTTACCACCTTTAAGCCTTGTGTGACATTTCGTGCATAGTTTTGCTGAAACCTGTTGAGCACTCATTTTTTTCAGAAACCATGCTTTAACCCATTGCTGAATTACTCAGTCCTTGGCATGAGTACATCATCTTGACCCTTTGTCATTTATAAAGAAAGAACCATTGGGAATTTACCTTAAGGGAATGTTGATTGAAAAGAAAGATCCCTTTAATCTCAGATAAGCAGTTTGTTAACATTAATTGTACATCAAAATTCAAAACTAATAAAATTTTTCAGCTTAGAATCATGCTGGATGAACCTTGGGGTTGAGGAGATTTGTCTTTATAGAGATGTTCCGTAGAGAAAAGAGAAATGAGAGATCCAACACTTCTGTTCACTCCATGTCACAGCATGTCTATTTCTCAGTGTAGAAATGAAAGACAGAGGCTGGTATTGGGTATTATGATTAATAGAAACAAATAAACATAGTAATAAATAATGTTACCACATCAGTTTTGTGCTACATTCCTAGCTCCATCTCTTCATTTCATTCCACACACTGACAATCCTTGAAGCCACGAGTCTTAACTATCAGTCATAGGAAAGAGGCTCTCTGAAATAGCCAATTTGCACAGACCTGGGAAAATACATCAGTGAAAGAGTTGGGAGGTAGATAGAAACCATGACATGAAAATAAGCCTCCTAGACTAGCTGCTTCTGGTGAGTTATTAGTGAGGTATTGGAAAGAACCACAGTAAAGACAGTGACTTGTTTACAGTTCCTAAGTTCTGCTGTATTCCTGAGACAGGAGGGCAAAAACCAGTGATATTTCTGCCAAGGGCATATTACAACTATAAGCCCAGTGACTATAGCCACTCTTATGCCTCAAAGAGGTGCCCAAAGCACATATGGTCGAATATATCAATTTTTTATGGGAATAAGGGTTAGATTGCACTTTACAATTTAGTAGTGCTGAGGAGCTTAAAATAAGAGAAATTTTAAACCCTCACCTCTGAGAGGTTATGGCTAATTTAATGGTTCAAAAAACAGAATTGTAGTCGTTTTGCCCATTAAAATTCATGAAATATGTAACATGGTTACCAAAATCTCTCTGGGCACTCAATCTACTCCTCATGCACAATTAAAATCTTACCGTATATTTCACATTAACAAAAAAATAAAGCACTCAGAAATGGCTTTGAAGTATTTTATTATTTGTCTTTTTGTTATGCATAAAATATAATGTCTCATCTTAAAACAATTGAATAATATTTAAACTGGGAAAATGATTTCTAAGAAAAACATCGATACCATATGTACTTGTTTTAAGCCTTTATTTAACATAGAGTAAATGTAATATTCATTAAAATAAGCATAGCATTCAACTTTATTTTCTGCCTCTTTCAATGTATTGATTTCATTTTAAACCATGTGTGATTCAATACTATGATTCTGTTTTGCTCTCCTCACTTCAAGAAAGAAGGCTGGACTGTGTCCAGAGAAAGGTGGCAGAGCCAGTGAAGGGTCTAGACCTCAAGCCTTATGAGGAGCAGCTGAGACCTTTGTGCTTGTTTAACCTGGAGAAAAGGATTCTGAATGGTGTGCATATGTCTCTTCTTTTATACCATGTTCGAAACACTACTTTAAAAATAATTTCCATAGCTGTTATTTTAGGGAACGAAATTTAAAATGGGGTATACTTAAAGGACAAAGAAAGCATTCTAGATGAACAAACCTTAAAATCTTGTAAGTTTTTATGGCTGTTTGGAAACATGCTTTATTACAAAATTGGTCCCTGCATTCCAGACATGGAGAAAAAAGAAAGAAAAAGTAACAAAAATCCCTACAAAAAAAATTTTAAAGGAAAATCCTTGGATTTTTTTTTAAATTCAATTTTTGCAAATTACAACATTGCCTTCAACCCTATAAGGATATATTCACTGATTAATCAATCTGAAATGTCAGATGAAAATCAAGATGAAAAATGTAATGAGTGATTTACACCATGGTCAACATAATTTTGAAATTCAATTTCTCTCAGCTAGTAAGAGTTTTGATGATGTAAGGACTGGAAGATGCCATTGATAAAAATGACTACACAGATTGGTAGGATCAGATACAAATTTTTGAGGAGATTTCATGCATGGTGTTGGTTAAGAACAGTATTTTTAAAGAACCACTGCTTCTGACTTCCTGATTTTCTATCTGCCTCTGAATACTGTTAACTACCATGGATTGAAGGACAGTCTCTGGTCCATTTTGGGCTATATTTCAACCATGCAAAAGGAAAACTATAGCATCCCAGGCGAGAGATGAAACCACCATCACAGCACAACCTGTTGAGACTTTCTAAGTTGTAAACCTCTTGTATCTGGAAATAGATAAATTCTATCAGACTTTCAGGAGAAAGTTGTTCATTTGAGATCACCTTCATCAGTGGTACAAACCAAGAGTTTGACTCTGCTTTAACAGATTCACCTAGAAGGCAGCATCTTTGCTATGCTGTATTGTGAGAATGCCTCCCAGCCATTTCAGAAAATAAAACAGGGTTGACACGTGGGTACAATGATGCATGGTTTCTGTCAGCTTTCATTGTGGTGTCTGAGAAGATTGCCTCTCCCAACTGGGCAAACAGTCACCTCTTGAGCCACTGAAGTTAATTCTGACAGGAACTGTGCATCAGAGGCCTGAAATATCATGCTTCATAGTCCAATATATTAATGTAAAATGAAACAGATGGGAATTAGAGTAATATACCACATGATGGACTGCAGCAGCTCAAGGATGAACAGGTCGCCCATTTATACAATGACCTGCACAAAATTTTATTTGTATGAGATGCAAGTTTTAATTGCTTTTTAAAATGAGATAAGAACACACAAATTCTTTGATTGCAGCATAATCTCATCTGTTAAAAAAAACCCACTAAGCAAAACAATCCCACTCACCCCAGGCTTATGTACATGATGGAAACTGTGGGAAATAAACTAATCAAGATTATCAGGAGACATCATTTTTTGTATGTCCATTCTGGATACATAGCTTAGGAATAAACACACAAAAGGTCTGATCTAACGCCTAACAGTGTCAAAATTTATTTCTGGGGAATCATAGGTTGTGGCCTTTGATATCATTCTTGAAAGTCTTTTAGTGTTGTCAAAAAGACCTTCCATCCTTGGAAGTGTCTTTTGGCTGGTTGGGAAGTTCTCAATATTACTCTGTACATCACAATTCAAGCCACTGTTTACACCTATACAGGTCTCCTTAGCAGAGTACTGAACCTCCCGTGCTTTGTGGTGTGAATAGTTGCCTCACATACATAATTTATATAGCTCTCACATACTGTCTGTGAGATATAAGTTCTGACGATCATGAAATCGGTAGAAATTCTGCCACATTTTCACACTTCTGCCTTAGGCTAAATGCTGTGAAAGTCATTTGGGGCTGTTGCTATCTGGAGTCCAGTCCTAATCATCTTTAATTAAAGATAATCTGTTAAAACTCAGTTTGACAAAGTCATGAGTAACTTCCTTAGCTATTCCTTCCTTCTAAAAGAGCAGGATGTCTCTAGTGTTTGTTACCACTTCTGGCATTTATTCTTTGACTGTTCAAGCCTCTTTTAAATACCACAGACGCCATAGTAAATTTTCTGTTGGGGAATCAAAAAATCTATTTAAATTGCTCTGGATCAGGATGAATTTCTTCTGCTATAAGAACAGCTGCTGGCAAAAACACCAAATAACATCAACAAAAAAACCCCCAGAAACAAACAAAGAAGTTATGAGTGCCATGTACAGACCTCTGCTATTTAAGTATCCTGCATTTCATGATGCTTGTCTATTTATTTAGTAAGTGCTTCTAAAGACAACAGCCTGTGCTCTCATTCCTCTGCTGCGTATACATGAGGTGTGTTGGTACTAAATACGGCACAGTGGTTTGTAGTGATTGTCTGTAGAAAGATTGTAGTATTATGTGGAAATGTAATATTTCCTTCAAAGGAGGAGACATCATAAACCTAAAACAGATCAGTAAAGAGATGTCATTTTGGATCAGACCAGTAGTGGCCTTCCTAGTCCTCAAAGACCCGGTAGATCTTTTTCCTTCTCAAAAATTGATGGGCAAAACTTGTTTCCCAAATGACAAATAAAATTTACAGGACATCCCATAGCACATAGAACTGACAGATAACAGGTGTTTGTTAGATTGCAATACAAGCTTACACCACTTGAGACATCTATTATGTTCTTCTTCCATGCTTGGAAACTGAAAACAATCCAATCATCTGTAGAAGTCAGAAGCAGTTTGTTACTAGAGAAGCTACCAAATGATAGAAAGGATGTTAAGAGAATGGAAGAAAACTTGAATAGTTTTAGGGTTTTCTCAGGTTAGATTTTTTTACTAAATTTACATTTGATAACACCTGCTTTTAAATCTGTTTTTCTAATAGCTGTCTTGTTATTTTTCTATCAGTATTTTAAAGAGTTATATGTCTCCCTTAAAGAGTTATGTGTACTTTCTCCGAATCAAGTTGCAATTCTCATGATCAGATATGCAAAAATTGAATTTTATACTAATCTGCTCAATGTTTTCAGCAGAAAGTGATTCCAAGATCCTGTACTATCGCATTAATGGAGTAGCAATTTGCAATTAACAGAAATCTGTATTCTATAGACAAGAACATAACCAAACAAGTGAAAAGATGCTTCATTTTCTAATGGGTCCTCAGGTGGCTGAATCTAGAATCTGACCAAAACAGATACTTTCTTCTTGTTTCGGTGTTGATGGATATAAGACACAACAATAGCTAAACAGAAAATACTAACAATTTAAATTTCTACCTTCATTTTTTCTTAGAAAATTATATGTGAAGCAATTCTATGCACTTTTTTCTCTTCTCTAAAGCTTCGATAACTTGAGATGTTAAGCTTTTTTTATTATTAAACCATTCAATGGAACCTTTTGTATTCAATATGTGTTTTGAAGACACAAGGAAATATTTTTATATTGTTCACTTATCATTGGTCTCCATGTGGACATTGAAACGTTGACGACAACTCTTTGAATGCGACCATCCAGCCAATTCCTCATCTACTCAGTGGTTCATTCATCAAATCCATGTCTCTCCAGTTTAGACATGAGGTTGTCATGTGGGACAGTGTCAAATGCTTCACACAAGTACAGGAAGAAGATATCAGTTACTCTTCCCTTTCCCACCAACACGCCAACTCTCTGAAGAAGGCTGCCAAGACGGTCAGGCACAAACCTTTCACTTCATCAAGCTGAACTTTTATCCAGATTCATATTACGATTTATTATCTCCTCACAGCAAAAAAAGAAATCTAGTAGGAAATTATATTTGAGAGAGTGGTGCTACTAGTACAGTTTAAGTCAAATTTTGCTTAAGGATCTGGCAAGAAGCATAAACTCACCTAGACATGTTTGAATAATTTACAGCTATATCTTTCTGTCTTGCTCTTAATTATAACCTTCCTCTGGCAGTAACCCCACTGGAACAATGGAAGAAGAGAAGTACTAATCACATTAAGCATAACTGCAAGAAAATGTGGAGAACTTCCCTCTGGAATACTCATCTCCTTAGATAAACACATGAAGGACTTCCTTAAAATGCAGTTTTTCCAGTAGACAGCAATGACTTATTCAGAGCTAATGTAGGCTTAAGTCTCCTCCGCTGGTCTATCCCCAGATAATTTATTAGCCTCTAATAATGGGATTGTATCTTACGAATGAGATACTGGGGAACTTTGGTAGGTTAATTATTGGATAATTGCACCATACCAGTTCTGGAAGAAACCATTGTCATCTACTACATCAGCAGAGATTAAAGGGAAGAAGAAAATGCATACAGCTCATCATAGGTCTTAATGAAATATATTTTTTTGCAACAACAGACATTCACAGCTTTGGAAATATCCCTGAAAATATCTATATTGAGAAATTCTTTTAAAGGTTTGCTTCAGAATATTTGAATTTTTTTGGTTCATGAGAAGCAATATTAAAAATTATGCCACTGATAAACACTGAGTTTTTCGTAATACAGTTCGCACTTCTTAATATTTTTCATTTGACTAAAATTCATTAGAGGGTTTTTTTGAGTAAAGTTATCCCTGCCACAAAATCAACATCTTTATTACAAAAAGATAATAGCATCTTTCTTCTGACAGAATTTGCAGTAAGAATCAATTTCTCCTTTTATTCATGTTTTAAAATTGAATTGAATTTTTACAATCCTTTACAAAAGTAGGAAAAACATGGGTTTATGTTTCTACATCATGCAGCAGCCATATTTATTATAGGAAACTACTGTAGTTCAAAACAGGACCTGTTATTTTTTGGGGCACACTAGAATTTTTTGGGGCACACTAGAACATGAAGAAGCCCATCTCATTCATCTGGGGAATCTCTGCTTGCAATGTACGTAATCACTCCTTATTACATGTAATACAAAATATGCCTAACCATGTTGAAGCATGAAATTTAACTTTGGCTCATGCCATGTGGTTATGCCATCAGCATGGGACAGGTATAGATTGATAGTTATACCATTTGGTATCTTCTTACAACAAGACCAGCCATAAGCTATGAACTCAGAGTATTTTTCTTGGAAAAATGGGTTTGCCTGAAAATCAGATTTTTCTTTTTTTTTATTATGCAGCTTAAGTACTTTTGAGAATTCTACCAATTCCAAAGTATCTTGGATAAAAAGATTTTGGGGCTACCATGTAGGCTTATCTTTGTACACAGTATTTTATACATTATAAGATTTCATTGTCTTACAGGAACAATTAAAAGAATCAAAAAACTTAGGAAAGTGCAATAACTATTCATAAATGCATAAGTTATAGTATAAATTATACAGTATTGGATAATAACAGATGCCTTTTTCTTTCATAAACAGACACATACATACACATAAAAATGTTAAAGGATATGAAATGACACAAGTAAAATCTTCAGAAAGATGCAAAAAAACTCTTCATAACTATGTCATAGAAATTAACTCTGTTATTACTCAATTTGTTTACCTGAGATTACAAAACCTTTTGGGCAATCTTATATACATGGGATACACAAAGTTTAAAATTAGAAATGTGATAATCACTTAATATTCAGTAAAAAAACCTGAAGGTAAATTTCCAGAACATGGCTTTTATTAAAATTTTATTGAAACTTCAAATACTGGCCTGAAATCCTCAAAATTAATTTAATTTCTCAAATATGAAATAGTATATTCCTTTTTTGGAGATGCATTTCTATTGAGCTAAGAGGAATGAATTAGAAAAGAACAGTGAGATAGAGAATTAAGAAGAGAATTTTTTAAGGCAGAATATGCATCTCACATAAGTATCTCTTTCCTAAATACTCTTCTGTCTCATTTAGGGAGTCCTGTAGAGTTTTTTCTGGTTTTTGGTTTTTTTGTTTGTTTGGTTTTTTGTTTTGTTTTTTTGGTTTTGTTTTGTTTTGAGGGAGGGGAGGAAGAAGTAAAAAAACCCCACACTTTTCTTTTAAGCCATATAAATAAAACTTGTAATTTTAACAACAGGTTTTCTGGAACATATATTTCTGTATACCTATATCAGAACAATTGTATACTATGTTTTTGTGCAATAAGAACATAGCAGGAAGGGAAGTACTACTGACAAACACCTAAAGGTGCACATATCCCCTTTTATTCACAAGAATATAACAAAGTAGTAAGTACATTGAAACAATGAAAATTTTAATTCTCCTTAGTCATCTATATAGAATGTAAGTTAGACTGGCCCTGCAGTTTTTATTTCCTTTTTGGGTAGGTTTTCAGAAAACTGGACAGTCCTGACTGGCAGTTAAGGTGCACTGGGTAAATTAGCATTTTCTGATGCAAAACTCTTCAATTGGAAATGACTTTTGACCAGCTCTTCAATAAGACTGCCTTAATTCCAAGCCTGCTCACTGTATAGTAAAATTGATTTTGCCTATTCAATAACCTACCTGCAGTCAAGAGGCAATTAGAGTGTACCATATTCTTCATTGCTTTTCAGATTGTGAATCCTACTATGGATCACTGAGGATATTGGCAAAGTGAGGGACAAACTACTATGAAGTGATTTTCAGAAAGTAATCCTCACAGGGACTGAAACTAAAAATCCATTTTGGTACTACAATTGAAAAGAGAATAAGCTTTTTTAGTATTCTGGAGAAAAGTGCATTTACCTTTCAGTGATGACTGACACCCTCATGCAGAATCATGTAAAGATCTTGTCTTAGATATTCATGTCTTGAAATTCATGACAAGTTCAGTGTTCCAGCTGACGTTGTTTTCTAACTGTTTCATTGGAGAAAATAACAATGTGAACAACTAGGTCTACACTCAGCACCAGACTTGCTGAGCTGCTTATACTTAATTCTTATGATTGTCAACAGCCTGCTATGCTTAGTGGGATTCAGTTCATGAATTCTGAACACGCAGAGCTGGCAATGCTAGGTAATGCATTCAAACTCCAGATGTAACACCAAGAAATCTTTTCAAATATTCAAAGCAGGGATCTTCGGTCAGTTTTATGGACCTTTGAACTTCCAAGCAGAGAACAGGAAATCAGTAAGCAGCCCGCAGAGAACTCCCTTGTTAAAAAGAAATTTACTGCTGGCATGTAAGTGTTATATTGAGAATCTATCCTTCTCAATTCCCAGGCAAAGCGAGCTTTTGCTGGACAGTGGGGAGCACTTTGTGCTTTTGTGTGGTATTGCTTTTACCCATGCCAGGAGTGTGCCAGGATTTTGACAGAGCTTAAAGACTTTTATATATGAGGAAGGCAAAATATAACATTTCATTATATCTTGGGGGTAAGAGAACCTTTCAAAAAGTCTTCCAAGAAAAATGAATCTTCTGTATGCTTTTAATGCATTATAGTTTATAAGCTACTAAATGGAAATATTGGAAATAACTGATGTCCCGTTTTCCTCAGTGCTTCCTGCTGCTACATGTAAATGGAAAATGGCCTTATAAAACTTATTTTCCAGTGGTTACTGAAGTATGGAGATGACATTTTAAAGATGTGTCTTTAAGTTGTAGTCTCATTGTGAAAGACATTACATAGTCTTTATTGCCTCATCAAAGTATTTAGACTCAAATTGAAGTACTGAAATACTGCTTGGCCAGAAGTATGGGAACTGCTGCAAAAATGAGACAAAAGGTATGTCCCTTCAGTTATCTTAAATAAGACTGGATCCATAAGGCTTTTACTTTAATTTTTAATGTTAAACCACCTACTGAAATCTCTACCCCTTTGGAAGACATGGAGAGCAAGTGCTGAATATTGAACATATAGAAGCAAGGTGAGTCCACAACTGTGCCTTAACCAGCAAGGATTTTGGGGAGAGGAGTATGTTTCCAAAACTTCCCCAGACCAAAACAAAGAATGTTTATCCATTCTTAAAGTAAACTCTGGGTTTTACTTTCCCATTTACTGCACAGAACAAAAAGCAGGTTACAAGCAAACAGGATCCCTGATTTAATCATCAACCGAAGAAAGAATCAAATTACACACCAAATAATTATCTAAAGGGCTGAAAAGGATTCTTCTTGGGGATCAGATTGAAATTTACACAGCTACCACAAGAGAAATATCATCTTTTTTTCAAATCAAGGGAATCTGACAGATTTCTTACTAAAAATGAATTTCTGCATGATTCCATAATACTATCATTAATTTCACTTCTTGCTATGACATTTTGGCTATATTTGTTCTGTCTTGCAGAATGAAGCCTATCTTATGGAATGAGCAAATATATTTTCTCTCTATTTTCTGTTGGTTTTGTATTAACATAACTACAAATTCAAGGAAATGTGGTTTCTTTAATCTTTCTAACTAACAAAATGAAAATATTCAATAAGCCTTTTACTGTTCTCATATCTATCACCATCTCATATTAAGATATGCTTTTTTTTCTCAATCAATTACAGAAGTTCCCTAAATATATCATTATAGTTATTTACTTACCAGCCTAATATAACCAGACAGATCAATTTCATACCTAAGTCTGTTATCCAACACCATGTGAAGTCTATTCTTTACAAGGGTGATAAGGAAAATCCTGTTTCCCAGACTTCACGTTTGGACTTTCAAGGTTTTACAAAAATTATTCCTACTATATTGAATTTGATATTTTTGAGAGCCAATATAAGTAGAAATGTTGAAACAGAAATCTAGTTGTATAACAGAAATAGTCTTCCCAATTTCAAGTAGTTTTTTCATATCCCACATATGAACTAAGACTTGAAAATGACCAAGGCACACAAGAAATTGTTTAAGCTGTATATATTCTTGCTGTATCTATTCCTACATCAATTCTAGGGATCTTAGCTATACACTCTACTTCTTTTAGCCACCTCAAATGGATTTAATCATACTCTTGAAGAAACCTCTTGGGCATTTCTTGTTATTTAGCAGAATATGAGCACATTTGCACCTCTGAAGCCTAACAGGATAAAGTGAAAAGCAGGTATTGAACAGCATGTTGCCTGAGTAGATGAAGCAAGTATACTAAAATGGGACATTTTCCATACTTGAAATTACTATGACCATTATCCCTTTCAAAAAAAAAAAAAACAAAAAAAACAAAAAAAAAAACCAAACAAAAAAAACCAAACCAAAAAAACTGCAGAAGGAAATACTAGCAGCCACTGAATAGTGGCCTATTGGCTTGAGCATTATGAGTAACAGATGACTTAAATTTCAGGCCCTGGAATAATTCAGATTCATCTTCTAGAATTACATAAAAAATCAGCAATATCATTATCTGCGTAAAAAAAGAAAATTAAAAAATGATATGGTTGAATTGTTGTCTATCCCAAAGAGGACTTGCGTTTTGAATCCCCACAGATATTATTATACAGTTATATAAATATTATATGTTGACACAGTATGATTATATTATTATTCACTTATATTTGGTTGAGGTTACTTCCACAGGAGGAAAATTTCAGGTAGACCTTTCTTGTAAGTAATTTTTATGTTTCTCTTCTTGTGCTGTTTCTCTCTGTCCAGTGATATGCATATAAGTAATAAACTATTCTTTAAAATTTCCTAATTATCCCAGCTTAGGCTAAAGGATATTGGTATTTAAGGATTCCTTACCTTAAGAACCCTACCCTACCAATTAACTCTTTAGGGACAGGTATCTGCTGTTCACATTTCCTAGTCTAATGCTAGGACCTTATCTGAAAGACCTAAGTTAGCAACCCACCTGCACTTACCACTTCAATGCAGATTATTGGCATCTTTCAAAGACAACCGAATCATTCATATCTTCCCATCACCTACAAAGTTTTGGTGTCTATTTTAAGTGCAACAAGTGCATTGACCTCAGTCTTTGGGAAATCAAGTGGACAAAAGCTATGGCCAATATATTACTTATGCTTAATAATAACTCAACAGAACTGAGAACTGTGAAAGATATGACCTCAAATTGGCAGCAGCTGATCAAATACTTCATATTGTACAGAAAAACCCCACAAATTTGAAAAACCTTAAATCTGATCAGGAAGATAAATTGCTCTTCATATTTAATAACTCAAATAACTAAGTTGCTGCAGATTTTTACAAGAGCAGATCCTCCCAGTTCTAATACATTTTACCCATCGCTCTTCTACTCATGATCAATCTGAGTTTTTAAAGAACCTCTGCAGTAAATAGGATCACATCAAACTGCCTAAGCGTAGGTTGTAAAAGCATTCACTGTTAAAATGAACTTAGAAACTATTATCTAATATTTATACAGAAAAATTTCCAAGTACTAACCTACTGCAGTAAGAGTTTGCAGAGCAAAATATACAGAATTTGTAACAATCACAAGAAAAGTCTAGAACTGATAAATGGATGAAAATCCTTTAAACTCTGTAATCTTAAATGGCAGCTGTTTATGTACAAGGCTGATTATTGAAATTAAAGATTGGCTTCATTATTTCATTTTTTCATATTTCTTTTATCTCATTAGCCTTGCCAAAACTGTTCAAAAAAAAAACCAAAAACTATTTTGCCTGGAGGTAATTGCACTGACTTTGCTTCTGCTTGATCTCACCAACCTCACTTCTACCTATGAATTCATATTTGAAGACGGAAGATACAATTATGTTTATCTGAAATCGTGGGACTAATTATTTATATTGATATTGATGTTGTCAGTGATACCAGCAGGTATTTTCCCAGTGACTAGTTATTGATGCAGCAGTAGGTAATCTGAACAGCTAAGTATTAGAGAGCATTCTTGGCTGACCACAGCAGGAAAAGTACAGCTATGTAGAGTACATTGACAGTGTCCTTCAAATTTCTGTTTATCCTCTTCATTCACTAGTTCATCTTTGTTTGTATCTCCAAATTGCTGCCCAACATCAAGTTCCGAATCCCATTTCCAGGATTTTGCCTAAATTAAGAAATTCAGCTGGTTGCATTTATGTCTGTGCTGGTTATACCTTCTCAGTTTTGATGTTGTCCCTCTGGTTAACTTGATCTTGGACATGTGTCATCATGACAGACCAGCACCACACCAGGGCTGACCCTGATCACTGTCTATATACTGGATCCTGTCTCTAACATTCTAAGCCCATCCCAAAGCTCCTTGATAGTGACGGCATTGGTCACGCTTCAGATTAATTAAAAGCAGATCCTAAGGAGAGGAAGGTCAGCCTTCTAGCTTTTTTTGTGATAGCTCCTACCAGTGAAGGACATCATCTAGATTCCACTTGGATTCAGCCAGCTGAACTACTAAAAAGTAAGAGAGATGTGCTTGGGGTCACCACTCTTATTGCTTCCCTACCTATGATTCTGACCACATCTTCATACACGCTTCATACATGACCATGTATTTTGTAGGCCTATACAAATAAACAAAACCAGATTTTTTTTTTTTTAATAGGGTGAGATTTTAACTGATATGCAAGATATTTTGCTCTTGTTCTGTTTATAATGAAAGCAATCTTAGGTTATTTCCACCTGAAAAACCATCACCTATATAACCTGTGCCCTGTTATTATACATATTTGTCTTTACATGGCAGTATTCAGGCATGCTGAGAGGTATTCCTGAAGTTTAACTATCCAACTGAATTCTGAAAATAAAAAAAGTACTTCTGAAACTTCCCGAGTAGTTTTGCCTAGAGCCCACATAACTAATAGACCATGTGATTTGCTTTGCTGAGAAAGGCCATGTTCAGAGGAGTCTTCTGGGCTCAGAAAAAGCTACAAAAAAGCGCTTGTGAGTTCTTGTAACATTGAACAGCTGATGTGGTTTGGGGGGTTATGTCCTATTATTCCTGGTGATGTTATTGTGACAATCCCTTTTAATTTGATTGTAGAAATACAATATGTAATGAGTAAGTTAAAACATTCAGAAAAACAAAGCTGCTAATATTGCATATATTACGAGTCACAGTTGTCATGTACTTCAGCTATATTATGTTGTACAAAAAAACCTCTGTTTATAGTGATTCTCTTGATTATAAGAGCTGTTGCCTACTTTTTCTCATGCAGGGACAAACATAATTTTTATGATGCAGGGACATTTTTAAAAAGCACAGAAGAGATAACAGCAAATTTGTGCAATTGAAACATAAAGAGTAACAAAAATTTACAAGATTTCTATTTTTGTTATTGGATAATCTCATTGGTGAAAAAAACATAGAGCATCATCTGATATCTTAATCAGATTAAAAATGTGTCAATCTTGTAACAGTAAAGTGCATCAGATGCTTCTGTAAATGTTTAGTCCCTTATTGTTTTTCACTACTGAAACACTTTCTTGATTAGGCCACTCAAATTTACTTGAAAAAAAAAAAGAGATAGAGAGAGACCTACAGAAGTAAGAGTCAGCTGGAGAGCACAGTGGCACAGGATTTGTACAGACACAAGTTTATCCAAACCAAGCTGAAGACAGCATGATGGCTCTAGGATAATGACGGCCCATACTGTCACTGTGAAAAGCAAGAGTAACATGAATAACACAGGAGTGTCCCAGGATGGCAGATGTCCTCTTCAGGCTGTGAATGAGGCAGCTTCCTCTTTGCTTTAAAACTAACAATCCAAGTATTTTCTAAGTCATGGGGTTATTTTTCTTCAAGAACTTAATATTTGGCATTGTTTTGGTTGTTGGTTTTTTGTTTGTTTGTATGTTTGTCTGTTTAAATAGGAGACTTTGAAAGACTTGGAAGGTTTTCAAGTTCAGTCATTAAACTCATATAATGATTTAGATTAATCTTAAAAATAATTTCATTGTTATATTTTTTGTCTTGATACTCATACAGAAAGGCTGCTATCAGTGTTTTATTATTTTAGAAAATATTAAAAAATATTAATTTAGAAAATTTATAGTTTAAATATAATAATAGCCAGTAATTTATCCTTTAAGATCAGATTGTGCTTTCCCCTTTTCTTCTTCTTCTCCCCTACTTATTTAATAGTCATATCCTTTGAATATACAGGACAAAAACTTTTACCTTCTTTGGCAAGATATTATTTATTCCACCATCATACGAAGCTTCTTGGTCCACAGGTATGCACAGGACAAAGAACTTTACTTTCTTAAAAATTTAATTTATTTATTTTTTACATAGGTAAGATCTCACCAGAACTACTTAAGGTAAAGTGAATGATTTTCCACTGAAAAATTTTCAGGTGTCTTGTGCTACAAGCTATGGCTGGTATGCTACTCTATATTCTGAGATAACGTTTACCACTTCATTACTGAATTATTTGTATTTTTATAACCTATCATAAGATGATGGAAAAACATAATCTTTTTACACTAGTCAGTTCCCATTAATAAACTCGTACCACAATTTGTTGTTAATCCCCAAGGACATGATCTTGCCCTGTATAATTTATCTGATTTTGTATTACTCTGGTCATCATATTTATGTGGCTCTTCATGCATGATATCTTAATATCCTTCCAAATTACTTCCATGCTTACATTACCAAAAACTTCCCAGGCCACTACAGCTTAATATGAATTACTGTTACTTTTAGGAAGTCAAAGTTTGATTTTTGATTGATTGTGGCTACAACAAGAAATAGAATAAAGAACCACTGAGACAAAGAAGAAATAAATGGAAATTCCTCTTCTTTGACAATAATGAAGGTTGTTTTTAAGTAGATATGAATTACTATTTGCAAGTGACCCTCAAAGACCCTAACTCTTCCCCATATGAGCTGGGACTTGGTAAATTTTGAGTTCTTGTGGCAAAAGTGTTTGTTGTGAGATAAAGCCACCTTTTAACCATAGCATTTCAAGGAAAAGTTTCCAAAAGTGTCTGCAATTATTAAATATGTATAACACAATGGCAGTATGAGGATTTTAAAATAATGACTGAGCTCTGAAGAAAAGGGAAGTATAGCAATTCAGACTTTGTTTGATCATAATTGAAAGCCAGGAGGTGAGAGATGAAACAGAGACACTTCCATTGCTGTTGACAGTTCCAGTGACTAGGTACTGACAATCATATTATTTATTTATTTATTAAGCTCATTAATTATTGAGTCATTCTCAGTGCAGTATCTTGCGACACCTTTCATGTACAAAGCTAGATATATCAATGGTCTCATAAAAGAACTTCTAATTTGAAAATTATATTACTGAGACTTCTGTGGTGAGAGAATTATTTGTGATTTTCATTAGTGTTTCTTAATCAACAGCTATTTAGCATTTTATTATTTTTTTATTAACTTTATTAACACTTTATTATTATCTCATTAAATCATACAAAAAGTGTTCCTGTAGCGCTGTTGCTGGTTCTGCTTTGGCCGCCCGGTGGCCAAGCAGGCAACGGCTACGAGGCTCCAGCCACGCGGCCACTCTCAGTGGCAATAGGGAGCCCGGTGCAGGAGTGCCTAAGCAAGGCTCGTAGAGGAGCAGGCAGCAGTCTGGTTTTGCTTAGCAACTGGCGAGAGCGAGGAATGAAAGAGGGAGATCTTCTATGCCTTCAATCCCAGCTTTATTGTTGGGAGCAGGGAGAGAGGAGGTGCTGAAAGGGGAGGCAGGGAGAAGAATCTCAGGGGAGAGACGGTCTGCACGCCCCTTTTAAGCGGGGGCGGTGCAGGGAGGAGAAAAGGGTACAAACCAATGGGGAAGTGATATGGGGATGACATAAACCAATCAGGGTACAACAGGGGAGGAACATATTCAAACAAACCAATAGTGAACTGAACTGAACAGAACTTTCCAGACCCCAATACATATTCATCATAAGGTTACGAATATACATATAACAAACCAATAGGGAAAACGGGAACAAAGAGGGTTCTGGAAATAGGGGTGGAGTTGCGGTGATTGGCATCCAATGGGTGGAGCCTCAGTCGTCCACCCCGCCTGCGGGGTTGGACTCCTGGGCAGGAAAGTCCACCCATTGAAGGTCATCCAGCCCCCAAGAGGGCTGGGCCACCGCAACATGTTCCAATCAAAATTATGTGAAGTTTTTCAAGCTAAACATCTTCTTATTATTTGTATTGAAATGGGTTAAAATTCATTTTTATTAGCAAATATACTACTAAATATACTGTTTGCTTTTTTGCTGCAAAAGAATATTTGACAGGAGAGAAAACAAAACCCCAATGCCTTTGACACATGCACTGCAGTTTTTATGTCATAGAAATGAAGAAATAATTCCCAATAGTACTTAAATATACCAAGTACTTTTCAATCAGAAACTCTTAATATGTTGCAATTTCAAGTGGTGCTGTTTTATCAGAAAACTGTCAAGAAAGATCAAAATTCCCAATTAAGAAAACTTCCTTTTGTTATTACTAGTTTTAGGGGTTTCTTCCCTTATTCTTTGAAAGTAGAAACTTACAATTGATGTAATAGCATTTAGATGTTTCTTGATATTATTCAAAATATTCAACATAGGTGATACAGGTATCAGTTGTTTCAGTGGTAGTTTAGTGGTTCACCTGACAAAATAGTTTGCTGACTATTACATTGTCAATCTCTTCTAAAATTTCAAATTCTATGTAGTAGTTTTTTCTACACTGACCCCTTATTTTAACATCTGTTATTAGATAGCAACTGTTCTTCTCTTGCTAAAGGCAATCATTAACAGCTGGGACAACAAAATCTTATTCTTCACATATGGAATTGTTCCTGTTCAGTTTCATCATTCATTCTAAAACCAAGCAGAAGAGTCTTAAAGCCTCAGAGAAGATTATTCCAGGTTGTAAAAGGTTCAGGCTTATCTTTTATCCTTCCACTATCCTTCTAATCCTCCTAATATTTTATTTTATATTCTTTCCACTATTTTTATGCAATCTTTTATTTCCAGATAAAATATTTGTGGTGGTCTAACACTGGCCCAGTGCCAGGCACCCACAAGAGTCATTCGCTCACCCTCCCCTGCCACAGCTGGGCAGAGGAGAGAAAGAAAAAAAGTTAACGAAGGCTTCATGACTTGAGATAAGGACCAGGAGGAAACACTTCAAGGGCAAAACAGGCTTAAGGTATAGTTACAAAGTGAATTTATTGCTAACAGAATCAGAGGAGGATAATAAAAAGTAAAATAAACCCTTAAAACACCTTTTTCCCCCAGCCCCTCCCTCCTTCCTACTGACAGTGCAGGGAGACAGGGCATGGGGGTTTGGTCAGTTCATCACCGAGATTTCCTTCCGCTGCTCCGGGAGAGGAGTCCTTCCCTGTGAGGCCGTGGGGTCTCTCCCACAGGAGACAGCTCTCTGTGAACTTCCCTGGCGTGGGTCCGCTCTCACGAGCAGCAGCCAAACCGCACCTGCTGCAGCGTGAGCCCCTCCCACGGGCACACAGCCCTCCCAAAACTGCTGTGCCGTGGGTCTCTCTTCCCACGGGGTGCAGTCCTCCAAGGACAGGCTGCTCCAGCCTGGAAGCAAGGGCCCTCTCTCTCCACCGGGTCTCCCACTGGCTCACAGCCTCCTCCAGGCATCCACCCGCTCCAGCGTGGGCACCTCCCCCACGGGCTGCGGGTGGATCTCTGCATCCCCCATGGATCCCCATGGGCTGCAGGGGCACAGCTGCTTCACCATGGTCTGCACCACGGCCTGCAGAGGAACCTCGGCTCCAGCGCCTGGAGCACCTCCTCCCCCTCCTTCTCCATTGACCTTGGTGTCGCCGTGTTGTTTTCCCTCGCATGTTCTCACCTCCTCCTCTTCTCTGACTCGAGCAAAAACCTGTGACTTTGTTTTGATTTTCCTCTTAAATATGTCATCACAGAGGCGTTACCAACCTCTCTCACTGGTCCAGTTTTGGCCAGCAGCATGTCCATCTTCAGAGCCATCAGAGATTGACTCTGCTGGACATGGTGGGAAGTTTCCAGGAGCTTTCTCACAGGAACCATCTCAGTGGCCCCCTGCTACCAAAAAACCAGGCCATGCAAAACCAATACAATATTTATTTCATGGAAAAAAATAAATCACTTTTAAGCAAGACACTAAACCTCTACATTTTCCTAAGTTTTCTTAGCTTTCCCTGATGAAGCTGCAGATGGCGTTTGTGGGTTCATGCAAAGTTGTTTCCAAAGAGTTGATCATAATAATGTTGCTTAAGAAGAACTCATCCAGACAGTACTGAATTTACGTTCAATTCTTTTTTTTCAAAAATTGTAACTGTGGTAAAGAATAAAATGGCCCTTAAACATGATTGTGAAAATTGAGGAATCAATCGATTTAAAAAAAAAATAAATTAGATCCCCTTGTTTATTAGAACAGAGCATTTGACTAACATAGTTTAAAACAGTAAGGTGCCTTTGTGTGACATCCTGTGGGAACCAGGGGACAAATTTCCCTATCACATTTGTAGTGGTTTAGTTCACATTTTTTACCTTCTGTGAGAGAGGAGATTTGTAGAGATGCAAAGAAGGCTCAAACTTAAAGAATATGAATAAAAGTTTATTGCTAACAGAATTAAGAGTAAAAAGAAATAATAAGAAATTAAAACAAAACCCCCTTTTCTCCAGCAGCTCTCCCCCTCTTTTTCAACTCATACAAAGGATAACAAAGGATGATTCTTGGTCAACATTTACAGTTCTTAAAAGTCTCTCTATTATTTGAGGAAATATAGGTCTCTTTTGCTTCCCGTAGTTCCCAAACTGCACCAGCAACAGCCCGCCCAAAATTCTGCCGCTGTAAAAATATATCTCTCCCATGGAAAGAAATCACAGTTTCTTCCACACTGTCACCATGGGCCACACATGGGGTATTCTCGTTTATGGACAGATAAATTACAGCCTGAAAACCACAGCTCTCTTCTTTACAGAAATTTTAAAAGTCTCTCACAACCTCTCACAGCTCCTGGGTAACCTGGTGTGGTCACCTTTTTTTCTCTCACAGGCTACACACAGAATTCTCATCCCGCCATGTCTTTAAATGGATTAAAGAGAAAAACAGTTTGTGATATTACAGCTTTTACCATGGTCTGCAAAAAGCAGTTTTTAGCTACATGTGGAAAAGTGCGACTCCGCCCTCTTTTCACTGCTGCCGTCTTCAGCTTCACTCACTTTCTCTTTCTCTCTGACCCTGAAGACACCGTGTTGACGAGTGGTCTTCATTGTTCGGGCTTTACAATGGACAAAGCCTCGCTCCCTTTATGCTGCTGGTTATTTGATGTTATCTTGCAGTTCAATATAGGCTGAGTTGGTTGCAGAAAGTTCCATCAGCTCTCGCTGGGTCTGCGTGGCCACGTGGGGGCTGGGGGGGTTCCTCAGCAGCCGCTCCGGGAGGTCTCGGCTCTGCAGTAGTTCAAGGCTGTTCCTCAGCTGCCCGCGGCTCTGAGGGGCTCTCCCGCAGGCACCCGGGGCCCGTGCCCCAGGGCCAGGGGAGGGGAGGCCCAGGGCCGCTCCGAAGAACGGAGCCCGGTGCCCATATTCCCCCTGCTCCCCGTGGGAGGGCTCAAACCAAAAGGGAACTTCCTGTGTCTCCACAGGGCTTAAATATGTAAATTTCAATAAGTGCTACTGATTGAAAGATCTGTCCATCAACTCAGGTTCAACCCGTGACAACATTTTAGAACTTTTTGCTATTCTGACACATTCTTTTCATGTCAGTCTCAGCTGATGTCCACAGATGAGTGATGAACATCTGTGAATCCAGATGTACAAGCCTGGCTAGGATGTCTTTCAATGTTAATTTGAACTTGGGCATTCAGATGGGGATATTGCTACTTAAATATCACACAATGAAGCCTTAATTCTTTGAAATATATTATGAAAAATCCAGAATTTTAACTTCTGATTTTATTTTAGTCAGTGCTTCTTTGTTTAACACTGTGCCTACGGAATAGTCTGAGAATTATCTGAAAGAAATTGCACTGGTTATGTTTTGTACTGCCACTTCTATAAGTTGCTTCAGATCCTCCAAGGAATTCAGGAGCGTGTGAAATAAGACTTAATTGCATGCATCTGCTCATTCTTGACCTAAATAAGTGGGAAGCTTTAATGCTTTTTATTATCTTGATAGGCAAGTATCTATCAGTGTACAGACTATGAACTGGATAATATTAGTCATTATTTCAAAAATTATCTGTGTGGCAAGAATTTGTTTTAATCCCTGTTCTTTCTAAAATACTAAAGTAAACATCCTTTAGGCATATTATCCCCTCATGAAGAACATCACACTGAGACATCCACCTTGCATCTTCCATAAATATCCAGAATCACGTATAGGTTCTCTGGAGTCTTCTTTCCTAAACTTCAGCAGTGTTCACAGCTATTTAAGATAGAGATTCCTGTCTTTATATATTTGTGCCCGTGTGTGTGTACATGTACAGAGGTGAATGCTTAACTTGATCATAAACCTTCAACATGTCATGTTGTCCATATAGAATATAGTAGTTAACCAGAATGATCTAAGTAAGAATAAAGAAGACAAAAATGAATAGTTTTGGAGTAGAGAATGAACATACATGCACAAGGGGGATTTCCTTTGAATAACTGCAATATCAAACAGGCTAAAAAGGCTACACTGCAGTAAATAAATTGTAAAGCACAAAGGGCAAACAAACTATAAATGATTATAGAAGCTAGTCAGTCATACAGAGATAAATGCATGGAGATAGTTAAAAAATTGATTTACTAAGTCCGAAGCAAGTCTGCCTTGGTAGCTAATTATAATTTGACACTTCTTTAATTTGAATATATATCAGCTGAGCTCATATGATATCAGTTGAACTCATATGAGCATGAATCACTTGTGTAGATTGCATTTAATTCAGTGCTCTGATTTAACAGAAATGCTATTATTTGTGCACATAACTCCATCATTCTGCTTGAAGCAGCTATCTGATGAATGATCTTTACTAAATTACTTTTTAGAACTTTGAACTCTTATATTGCCCTTCAGATGTATTGGAATAATATGATTACCTCTGTCTTATTTTAGTTCAATTTGATATTGTTGTGTATTACTTACTGATATCTCTACAAATATACTCAGTACTTTTATATTCTTAGTAGATGAAAAAACTAGTTCATCCATTTATGGCTTTTTAAAAAAAAAATCAGTCCATCAGTCCATAAATAAAAGAATGCTGAATATAATATTTTCATGGTTATCTCATGCTTTATGATTAATTACAACCTATGCCCAAAAGTTTTCTTGGGTGTGATGTCACACTTGAAAAAGTCAGGAATCACGTTGAGATAAAGCATAGAGACCAACAAGTACTAAAAAAGGTATTATTTAATTAAATTGTTAATTTAAGATTGTTCTATCTCCTCTTTCTGTTTTAGGAGTTGCTTTTTTCTCCTTTTGCTCAAATTGATTTCAGCTTCAGTTCTTTAGTATTGATTTCCCTTACAAATTCAAAGACATGGTTAAAAGGATTCAAGAAATGTCTGATCCTCTGCCATTGTCTCATTTCTCATTTCACTCCAGTAACAGTTTCAGTCAGAACAGCTGCAACCTACTGCAAACACACCATGGAGAGGGAGCTTGTAACTTGCTTTTGAAAGCTGGCAAAAAAGCAGTATAACCGCATGAGAGAAAAGATAAGCACTGAGAAGAGAGCTAATACATGTGGAGTCTGTAAAAAAGGATAAAGTTTGAATTTGAAATGCGTATTGCAAATATTGTCCAATGGTGAACACTTTTTTTGTGTGTGTATTTACATACTGCAGAAATTAACTGCTCTTGGAAGTGAGGAAGACAACTAGTGGCTTAAGGTGAGGTGGTAGTAAAAGACTTAACATTTATGAGTTGATGAACTCAGAATTAAAGTTTATTTTACAGTTGTGCACAACTAGTAGTATTTTAAGTATAATTATAATTTGAAGACTTCCAAAATTTCTCACACGTGATGAAATCTATCTAAAGATAAAACTGTATTTTTTCTTATTGTTCAAGTAGTATTGGACAAAAACATTATTAATCCAACACAGTGTCCTAAAAGGAATGCTTCAGCAGAGTTTTAAACTGGAATCTAAAAAAATGCTAATTCTAGGAGCCTAGAGCCAGTGCTTATCAAATCCTTGTTATAATGTCAACAGCTTTAAATGATACATTCTATTAACAGCTAGCTTTAAGCTATAAATTTAGTAGTTTTAAAACTTTGATATTTTTATAAAGTTTGACACCACAGGTAAGTCACAGTGGTCTTCCAATTTATATGTATACAATTATATTTAAATTGCATAAATATTTATATTTAAATTTGTATTTTGCTAAGTATTTTTAACAAGTTCATTGCAAATTTAGTATTTTCGCTCTTTGTTTCTCATAAATTACACTTTCTCTTTTCTGAATTACTAAAATTTCTAAGCAACAAAACTTTTGACAGGAAGTGACAGATGCCTTAACAGCATAAATTTTTAAGGACTATACTTTGATGCTAAAATTTCTTATACTCCTATATTCACAAAAAAAGACTCATCATTTATATAATTACTAAAACAATTAAGCAGCTTAATAAATCTCAGTAATATACTCTAGGTCACCTTAGGTAACCCTCATATTTGCACTGCCTGACAACTGCATCATACACATTCCCATTAGTTTTACACTGCAGATAATGAAGGACACTAATTCTTTATCAGCCTTTTGCTAATATTAGTGTGACACAATGTCTATCTAAAAAGATTTCCTGTTGAGCAGTGAGGACATTCCATGGTCCATGTTCCTTACTGTACAGCTTCTTCAGATCTACTCTATTTATTTTAATAATTACGTCTTTTTTGTTCATGAATATATTCCTAGTCAGTAATTCATGTCCCACATATTTATCTGGTTATTAAAAACACATTCAGTTCTGCCTAGACTGAAGTGCCTCTTTGATACCATCACCTAAGTAAAATTTTCCCCAAAGATATCATGACTTTTTCCTTACGGTAATGTTTATGTTAGTGTCATGACTACAGATTGCACTTTGAGAATTTATTCTTCCTTATAGAAAAGCTAACTACATATGGAGCATGGAAGACTGAAAGCATTACAAAGCTTAATAAACGTCAAATGAAAAAAATGTTTTATATTGCATTATTCTTCCTTAGTGGGTCAGTGATGTTAACTGTTACTGTGGAGACATCAAATCTTTCACTCAGAATGAAAATGACATTGTTAATAACATTAATTCCATCCTCCTCCAGGAGCTTCTTAGAAAAATCTTTAAGCATCATAATCATGAAAAACAATCCTCAAGATGAGAAGCTGAATATTGATTATTTTATCTAAAGACTAATTAAAAATATTTCATCTTTCTTCATTCACATTTTTGCTGTATGGCTACATTAGCTATGTGTAGGTTTACAGAAGTAATGAAGTTATTTGTCTTCTAACCTTTCTTACCAGGTAGAGAGAGAGTGGAGTGGGAAAAGAGGCAAAGGTCATGCAACCAGAGTCACTAACAAGCTGAGGAATATTTTTTTGAGAAATATAATCTTCTCAGGACTCTATTAGCGTATTCTAGGCTATTGGTCCACTCTGGGTGTAGCCATTTATCTGATTCTTATTAAGAAGGTGGTAAAGGAAAACCAAAAGAGCACATCAAGCCATCAGTGAGTCTAAGGGTGCACAATGAAGTGCAATATTCTTGTCTTACCTCTGAGGACAACAGCCTCAAGCTATGGAAAATGAAACTTGGTCACGGTCTGCTGCCAGATCTCTGCTGTTCTAAAATCCCATCTTCTCCAGGGACCCGTATCAGATAACAAGAAGAAAACAGTGTGGAAGGAAAGAGGATCACATGGTTCCATTTCCTCTGTTGAATTGAGCTACTGCAAGTGCTGATGAACCCAAGGTTTTCAAGAGTTAGCTCTGGCAATGTTGTTAATTTGCTGATACTGTAAAAGCCTTATTCCCTCACTGTAGAATATGATTGTGACAAATTGCACATGCTCAAGTGTTTGAAGTTCCCAGTTTTTCCCAGCACAAAAGGACTCTGAGGCTAAATCTGTTACATTTAAAAACTATTGGTCAAAACTTCCAATCATTGGATTTCACCATGTATTTAGCAGCATCCTCTACTATTGGGTATTTTTCTTAATTATTTTTCCTGATGAACAAGTCATCTTTTGACATTTTTAAATAAAAGCTTATTCTGTAGTGCTTGTCTTCCAGCAAGAGAGAATGTGGATTTCATTTGAAATCTTAAAAACAGCAGATCAAAAGCATCAGTCCTAATCATTATAAGGAAGCTGAGTGGAAGCAAGTGAACTTTTATCAGGATTTCCACACTACTCATAAGAACTGTGACCCCACTTCAGATGATGTTCCTAACACTTTACAATATTCATTGTTGTCTTGAAATGGGTATAGAATTTTAGCTGTTCTACACACCCTTTATACTAAAAAAAATCCCTTCCTTTCTGGTGTTCCTCTTTACCTTTTTTTTTCATGAACAGTACAAGTGAGAATTTATGTTGAATCAAATTTCGATGCTGAAATCTGTCTTCTTTTAAATTACTGATTTTAAGAATTATAGAATTCGTACAGATGCGTATCACATGTATGGTTTACTCTCAAACGTAAAATTTGCAATCACTTGGATTTAGCTGTATTAAAGGGGAAAAGTTTTATAAGTTTTACTTACCAATGCTTCCCTCATCAACCAGTGTCATTTAGCAGCCATACTAGAAAGTTGCCATGTCATATAGGTCATAGGTAAATATTTAAAAGAAAATATCCAAAAGATATTTTTCAAAAATATGCCTTACCGTGATATTTCTCTCTTGGATTACAGGGAATTGTAGTTAACAAACCACTTTTAAATTACATCTATTCATTGCTGTGATAATTACGTATAGTATAAGATTTTTTGAACAAAATCTAATACGTTACTTAAATACGTTGGAGAAATCAAAGTATATATCCACACAGTAATATTTATCAGGTAGACCAGCAATTCTATCAATATAAATGTTTTGGAAAAAATCTAACTTCTATGGTTATTCCATCACCATGCTACAGAGTTTGTAACTGCTTTATAATTCCTGAGAAACTTCTCTCATACTTAAATACATCTATGAAGTCTCAGTCTCCCTTTTCCTTTGTGTTTTCAAGTTCTTTAGAATTTTCTCATATTTCCCCAAGTGGATGAAAATTAAATAATCTTGTTAATTTATACTATATTTTTTTAATAATAGAACTCATTTGGAAGCCTGTCTCTAGCTGCAGTTGTACAATGTTGGAACTAGGAACTTCCCTGGATATACTATATGCCTTTACACACCCCTTACTTGGTATGAGGCTTGATATCATTGCTGTTGTCTATATAAGGAACAACACTGCTGTGACAGTGGCCATTAGGAGTCATCTGATTATTTTATCACTATTGCAATGTAATTCTAGTGAATTTTGGCAATTATGGTGTTAATAGAATGCAAATATTTTTCAACAAAAACATACTGTTAAAGAGAATAATTTTGAATATATTTCACAGTTTTCAGTTCACTCTTAATTCCTAAAATTTGAGGAAGAATACTGTGGTTAATAAATAGCTGCTTTAGAGAAGATAGCTCACTCTGGAAAGCCTTTGATTTTTTGGCCTTTTAGAACCATACACATAGGTATACTACTATAGCCCCCAAGAGTAGATAATTTATAACAAAGTGTTGACAAACAGTTCTAACTGTAATATTATTACATGAAGCAGTTATAATATTCATACCAGATTATAATCCTTCACTGACTTTGACATGTTTGTCATATTCAGCAGTTCTGTTGTTCACCCTGTAAAATCTCTGATAGATTGCAATAAGAAATGAAACTCATTCATCAAGATCTAATTGAATACAAGGTTTGCTATTACATGAACGTAATAACTTGAAGCATACAAATCAGCCTTCATGATTTTTGCACCATTTCTTGAAGAGCAGCTCATCTTCTTAATATGAAACCAAATCAAAACCTATATTTTTGAATGACTCTTCAGATGTAGGCACAAAGAAGACTTAAAAATAAAAAAAATTAATCATTGTCATTTAATATTGTTCTTCCAAAGAAAAGAATCAGAACAAAGTTTAGGTGATTCTTTAACTCACCACTTTAAAGTGAATTTGGGTCATAGTAAATTTTTACTGACTGAAATACAGTCCTACAAACTAAACTGACATTCAATTTAGAAGCTGAAAGAAATACACAGATGGAGTTCTTATAATAACTTTCAGCAGAAGTTATGAAATATGTTTTCACTATTTAACTCATGACTAAAATTTTGTGGGTCAAATACTTTGGCTGGAGAGAAACTTAATCTTATTGCAGGAGGTACACTTTGCCTGAGATTAAAGACAAGACTCACCATTAACCATTTTGCAGTTTTCACAAACATGCTGTTTCCAATACACGATGAAAATTTCATTATTATTGTCAAAACCTGAAAACTGAATGGAGAAACTTTATTACAAGCCAATACAGAATCACAGAATATTCTGAGTTGGAAGGGACCCACAAGGATCATGGAGTCCAACTCTTAAGCAAATGGCTGGTATGGGGATTGAACCCTTGAGTTTGGCATTTTTAACCCCATACTCTAAAAATACATCTCATGCAGGAACTCCCTCTTTTTCATACTAAACCAAACATGCCTTTCCCTGATTATGTTGCCTTTAGACGTAATAATTCTTCTTCCTAATAAATATATTCTTCCTTTTTAATACTGTAAAACTCTTGCTATGCCCAAGCCTATATTTATTATTTGCTCAAGCACGCAAATTAATGAACCTGAGAAATTAATTTCCCTTGTACGTGCCTCTGTCTCTGCATGGCTAGGAGTTACCCAGGACATTTAACTCTTTTAAGTTGTTTTCATCTAATGTGAAGGGAACATGAAAAGTTTGACAATAGCAAGAGGAGGCGATTGAGTAGACTCAAAGTAGACTTTATTTCACTCAATTTTAAAGGAATTACTACCATTCTTAACATGTAGGTGTTTGTTTGCGTGGCAGAAAAATACAAAAATCATTTAAAGAATGAAGCCGAGAATTTCCCCAGTACACTGAAACACAAATGAATGATGCGCAACATCAGCCCTAAAATTTGTGAAATCTAACATGTGTCCTCTCCAGATACCCATAAGTCATGGTGGAGTAACCTAGATTTACCCAAATTCACACCAAGCTATCTATAAAGTGGTCCCAAAAGTAGATGGATAAATCTGAAATCAAAATTATCTACAATCTGAAGCACGGTACTAAAGAGAGTTTAATGCATAAAACTCCAGAAAAGCAAGAAATAAAGCATTAAAATCTTCAAGTCTTATGTGGTAGTTGTGAATTTCAATTTCTGTTTCAATTTAAGAATAAAAAGGGTTGTTAGAAAAGTGCTTTTGTTTTTGTGTATTATAGCATGTATTCTGATCTTTGCCAATACAAATATGATCCAAAGCATTCTAAAACCTACCAGCAGGTTTTCATGGAGCAAACCTTGGCCAAAATTTTAATTCAACAGCTTAACTACATGATGATAATCAGGATGAAAACGTAGGATGCAATTTAAACCCACTCCATTATTTTTGCAGAAGAGAGTATTGTCTTGTTTTATATTATGATGAGCAAAATGAATATTCCCGGGCTTGAGCACAAATCAATTTTAAATATTAGATCCTAAAAACCATAAAATAAAATATACAGTTCATAAACTTAAAGGCCAGTTATGCAAATAAATAGTGCATTAAGTTTGTGCTCTTGTATTTTTATCTAATAATAAAGTTTAAAAAAGGGTGTCTCAGGAGTCAATTAACCTGTTATCTCCTGTGTTTCTCCTCCATAAACACTAGTTTAAAAGAGGGAAATAAACTTTTATCCTATGACTTTATTTTGCCAAGCTGGGTCTTATTTTCTTGCAATTTTTTACTCACAACTTTAGAGGTTTCACATTGGTTTTCTCCTTTTTTCCCATACTACTACTGCTGCTACTACTCCTACTACTATTATTATTATTGTTATTATTATTATTATATGTTGCAATTATTATTGTTGTTATGATATCTTTTTAATTTTTAAACTGTTTTTTTAATCTCAATCCATGTGTTTCTTTCTCACTTTTAGGCTTCTGATTCTTTCCCCATCCTACCAGGGAAAGAAGACATGAGCAAGTGGCTGATTGGTGCTTATAGACAGCAATGTTATATCTCCTCATCCTTACTCCCGGATAAAAAAGTCTGTTTTATTAAGTAGTTTTTTCAGATTCTTTGATGTTCTAAGTTATTTGAAATACATTTACATTTTCTCTTACATTATGCCTTCAGAAATTATCATATCAGCTCATGAAGTGTGCCCTCTAGATCATGATATTGAAGAAAACATTTGAAAATCAGACATCTTTAAGCTAAGTTTAACCAAATGGCACCAAAAAGCTAAACCAATCTTTCCTAGATAAATGTATGATTGATACATAGATAGATAGACTAAATGTAAGACAATAGTAACAAAAAGTCCCCAAACAACCCAAAAACCAAGAGACAAATTCTGCCAGATATCATGGACCAATGTTGTGGTTTAACCCCACGGGGTGTGAAGCACCTCCCAGTCTGTTCATTGTTTCTCAGTGGGATGGGGTAGAGCATCGAAAGAAAGGTAAAACTTGTGTTGAGAGAAAGCTTATTAAGACAAAAGAGGAAGGGATAATAATAATAATAATATTATTAATGATAAAAATGCGATTGTCAGACAGTCCCCAAGCAGTCGCCACTATGCCCTGGCCAGCTCCTGCAGAGTTTTTTTTTTTGTTTCATTCAGCATGAGGCCATAAGGTCTGGGAAATCCCTTTGGTCATTGGGGTCAGCTGTCCCAGCTGAGACCACTGCCAGCTCCTTATGCACCCCCAGCCCCCTCGCTGCTGAGGTAGGGGAAGAGGGAGAAAATTCCTTGACTTGGTGTAGGGACTGCTCAGCAAAACCTAAGCCATCAGTGTGTTTACCTACATTATTCTCATCCCAAAATTCACCACTATACCAGCTACCATGAGGAAAATTACCTCCATCCCAGAAAAACCAAAGGAATCTGCGTAAAATAGAAAATTCACCCCCTTACAAGACAAACTATGAGTAAAATCTGATTTTGTGTATTCTGATGTCCACATTGGTTTTTGTCAGATGGAGATACTGGTTTCTTATACTACATAACTTAACTACAATTAGGATTTCCTAGTTTCTGCCTTACTTAAAAAGTCACTGATTAATCGATGTGATCTATGTATTTTTAATTTTTTCCTTTCCTCTTTTCTTTCTCTAATACAACTGTGTGTTTTGGCATGGTTTACAGCAGAATCTCACTCACTGAATTCTAGAATCATAAAAAGTAAGCATAATTTATTGAAGATCATATTGAGGTTGTTTAGTGTGCAATTCATCCCTGTGTAAAGAGCAAAACCAAAGTCAAGCAGTAAAACAGCTTGACAGCTTTCCCTCTGTTTTCCCCCGAAAAAAAATGAGACTGGTTTAAATCAAGGAATCAAAAAGTGAGCCTTTTTACTTCTGAGCCTTCAAGAAGCAATCACCTCTTGACCATTACTTCAGGTAATTTCCATGTCCATGTTCCTGTAAACAAAGAAAATTTGGCTTCTAACTACTCAGAAGAGACTTTCTGCTACTCAGAAGTACTTTCTGCTAATTGGCTTTTTCTATCACTGTATTTTTACAATGATTTATGCCTTTCATATTTTTAATTACTCTAATTTAGGTTCAGCTTTCCCTTAGTTTTTTATATATTCAATATTTTCTTGTTTTTCACATAACAATCCCATTTTCTGAATCCCTTCAATATCCCTGATCCATCTTTTGGTTTTGTACCGTCTGTATTCTTCTGTTTTCTTAAAATTTGTCTAATTCAGAATATGAAAGAATGAAGCCTCTTCTGTCTGCCTCTTGGTGGGGAAAAGAAAAAAACAACAACAAAACCTGAGCAAACCAAACAAAAAGGAAACAAATCCAAAACCCATAAACAAACAAACAAACCTGGAAGAGTCTTTCCTGCTAAGATTATGTCTTTAAATGCAAATTAAAACATCTTGACAGAGATCAGCTGTGGTTTTGTGAGATACAAGAGCATTAATACTCATTTCAAGAAAAGTGAAACTCAGGACCTTAGTGAAAATTGGAACTTTAGGCAAAAATGAGCTCATGGGCTTGGTAGTTCTGTAAAAGCTATCCCAACATTAAAATAAGTGTCTCTGTTAACTCTCGAATTATGTGGGGGTTTTTTTCCTAGTTTTCCTGATTTTCCTGCTTTTTCTTACTTAGTAAACCTTTTCTTCATATCCATGCAAACTGAAAACTACTAAAGCGAAAAGTTCTGTATCCAAAGTTAGCGTTATTCCAGAATCTCAGACCTTAAAGAAATTCCTGCAAGCTGTTTAAAATTCATAATCAAATCACTCAATGAACACACATTATTGTGTGAATTATTTCACTGACACAAATGAAGTGCAGTCTTTGAAACCATTATGAAGGCATTATTTAACAGGCAAATCGTGCTTTTTATAATTTTTAAGTACACTACTAGAAATGCCTGTATTAGTCGTGTGTGTCTCCTTTCCTAAAATACAGTATTATTTAACAGGAGAATCAAACAGGTTAAAACTCATGCAGCAATGTAAGAAGTTTTCACTTCATACTGTAAAAAAATAGGGGAAAAAGTGCTGCTGCCTATAGATTTTGTAAACAAAACACTTGTGTGATATCTCATGTGACCAAACATTAAGTTTGTGTTTGAACAAGATAAGCTATCATTACCAGAGGAATTGCAGTGGCATCAAACACTGGAGTCCAAATCAATGCTACTTCCAGAGAATAAAACTGTAGTGTTTATAAAAGGAACACTAACAGTAAAAAGTTTAAAATAGAAATGTGTACCACAGGAAAAAAAAACCCACATAAAACAAAACAAAGCGTGAGAAGAAGTAGTTACATTATTTGTTCTAGAATGAGTACCACAGCAATTCCAAAGTGACTCTCCAGATCCTTCACCAGCTCCACTGACCTTCTCTGGACACACCGCAGAACCTCGTCTTTCTTGCAGTGAGGGGCCCAGAAGTAGACACCAGATCCAAAGTACTGACTCACCAGCACTGAGTGCAGGGGGACAATCACTGCCCTGGTCCTGCTGGCCACACTGTTACTGATACAGGCCAGGGTGACATTGGCCTTCTTGGCCACCTGGGCATGCACTGGCTCGTGTTCAGCCAGAAGTTAACTAGTACCCTCAAGTCCTTCTCTTCTGGTCAGCTTTCCAGCCGCTCTTCCGCAGCCTGCAGCGCTGCAGCAGTTGTTGTGACCCAAGTGCAGAACTTGACACTTCACTTTGTTGTACCTCATAGAACTGGCCTTGGCCCATCAAAACAGCCTGTCCAGATCTCTCTGTAGGGAGCCTTCCTACCCCCCAGCAGATCAACACTCCCATACAACTTGGTATGGTTTGCAAATGGACAGAGTTTGCACTTGCACTTGGTCCCGTCTCCAGGTTGGCAACAAAGATACGAAACAGGGCTGACCAGGTTTTCATGCAGCAAAGAGTGCACTGATCCAAGCCATAAGCAGCCAGTTTCTCCATGAGAATGCTGTGTTAAAGGCTCTATTAAAGTCCACACACAAAACATACACAGCTGTTCCCTCATTCACCAAGTGGGTCACGTTGTGCTAGAAGGAGATCAGGTTGGTTAACCCAGACATACCTTGCATGAGCCCGTGCTGGCTGGGCCTGATATTAGCAACTAGGGCATTTTCTCAAACTGTGGCGCAAATGTTTTGTCCAATGAATAGAAGAGATTGAATTATACTTTCCACAGTTAATTTAAGCAGATGAAATTTTTTGAGGGGGAACGTTAATCCACTAAGTGGAACGCTTTCATTTTTACTTTTTTATCTTTAATATTTTTTCTTGCATTACACTGGAAAATGATAAATAATTCTTTGTTTTGTGTCCTGTATATAGACCTGTACCACTATGTGTAAAGAGAAATAAACACTTGTTCTGATTTTCCTGGGGGCAATTACAGTTTGTTCTATAAAGCACAGGGCATATTTTGCATATGGTTGATATAGACCAGAGTGTCAGCAAAGTCTGGGTTTCTGTGTATTCATAGGAGGAAATGCAGAGTAACATATTCTTAAGAAAATAAAATTTTGGCTGTACTTGAGCATGATGGATAGTGAACTTTTTACGAAAGATCAGTTGTGAGTGAGCAAGACAAAGGCTTCAGTTCTCATAAATGTTGCTACTTTGATGAGAAAAATTTTATTTGCAGTTTATGATAAAGCAGCTGAGAGCCCACAAACAGAACACAATTCAAAAGTGAAATATATAAAACATGATAACCTTAAGTTATATTTGTACATGAGATGAGACAAGATCCCTATTGTAACTTAGTTTCTTATATAAAAATATACATCACTCTCAGGAAAGCCGATTGTTTTGGAATACTGAAGAGATGAAGAAACAAAAATCCTTTGAATATTTCTTTAAGCATCTGTAATCTGTTTTTTACTCATTTGCTTCCTTGCACTTACTGCCTGCAGACGTTTTTTTAGGATTTTTTCTCTGGAATTTTTGAATTCTCAAGACTTGAATGCTTGGAAAACCTAAGAAAACAAAACACCCGGGACTACTGACATAAAGGGCTCAATTTTCACTTAGACTTTTATGCAAATGAATAAGTGAGAATTAAAGTCAAGCCTTCTGAAGTCCACCAATTTTCAAATTTGTGAGAAGATCATAAATAAGACAGTAACCTAGTTCACTATTTGGTTTTGAAAGGGGCTTATGTCTCCCTTCTGAACACTTTTTGTTTTTTTAAACACAACCTCTGGCAGCCTATCAAAAAGTATTAAGTGATAGAACTCTAATCTTCATTGACTGGGACAGACTGAATGTCGAGCCAAAACAGTAAATAAGAAGATGCCGCTCACAGCAAATGTAGTGTGCCTTAAAGAAGTGGTTCAGCAAATTGAATGGACACCATTGGAGAAGAAATGCAACAAATTTCTAAAGCAGAGAGGAAAGCAGAAAGTTTTATGGCTTTTCATGGGGTAGGGGGAGGATGATAGAATTTTTTTCATGAGGTTCTTCTCTTCCAGAGACACAGAGTTTAGGTATCCAAACCTGAAAGAAATAAGTTAATTGGGAAATTAACTGGGAATTGGAAATGTCTGAAAAATGGTCTGCTAAGGGAAAACTTCAACAATTTATTGATTTAATACTTTAGATTGACTTTATCTTGATTCCATTTTAAGACGTTGCTGGGCAGACTTATGGTTTTGGTTGGATGTATTTTCATATTCTTTGTGAGCTGTTAATAAGTAAAAAAAAAAAAAAGGGAGATTTGATTATAATATTTTTTCCTTATTTAAGGTTTTAAGAAGCTGATAAATGATATGTGCTGATAGGATCATGTTCTAGAATGAAGCAGTGAGCTCCTAGAAGTGTCATTTCACACTTCCTTTAATGAATTGATGAGATGTTATATAGGTACAAATGTTACATAAGTCCAGGAAGATGAAAAAATTACTAATGAATTATCATATGCTCTCTCACAGAAGTAATCTCCTCAAATCTGTATTTATTTTAACTTCCTAAACCAGAAACAAACTAAAGGAAGACAGAAATTACTGTTCTCTGCTAGTTACGTCAGATAATATATAAAAGCCTTAAGTTTTAACAAGTATAGCTGAAGGCTAGAGATTTCACAAGTCTGAATTTCCAGCCTCTTAACAAAAATCACTAGTTGGAGGAGAATTTCTCTCTCCTGGTGAAAGAAGGCTGTAAAATGGACTTGATAGTTTTATTTTCTGTTTGATCCACTGGCTATCCAGCAATGCGTATAGAGCAGCTGCGAGTCTGGTGGAGCATATACTGACTGTCGCTGCCAATACTGAGTGCACCACAGAGAGCTGGGTGGAATTTCAGGTTGAAAGTATCATATTGGTGCAAACTAGAGAATGTTAGGGGAAGAGAGAAGGAGAAAGGATCCAAGCTTGGTTTATTTCACAAGAAGGTCTAGAAAACAAATTTTAAGAAACAAATTGTTATGTCTATTGCTCATCCAACAATTCATTGATTTTAACTTTGTGTAACCTCATGGAATTTATTTTCCAGAAGTATCAGGTCAAGTGGGCTTAAGTACAGAAAGTGTCTGTGTCATGCTCCACATCCTGGGTGTTTCTATCATGTTGCAGTGATTTATAAAACCCTGAAACTTTCTTTATGTTGCCTAATGTCATGGTTTTCATGACCTGAGAATCAAGGATTACATGTAGGAAGCCGGATGCTCATCTTGGAGTAAAGTGTGATTTCTGTAGAGTTATTCTGGATTTATAGTGGCTTAATCAAGATAAGACTCTGGTCTGGTACTGGCTAGAAGTAATCACATGCTCGTTTTGGTGTTCTGATAGATGTGTCCAGCTGGGGCAGGGTTGGGAGGAAAAGAATTTTTATCTTGTTCCCTGTTTAGCTTCTACCATGATGATAGTTCCCCAAAATGTAGTTAATAACCAGTGAGTTCTAGTAAGACACTTAAAATGTTTTATGTCTTCTTGGCATCTCGAGATTGGAAAATAGTAAGGTGTCCTTGTCCCAAAGCAGTAAGCTCTGACTGCAGAGTACAGTACATTTTGCGTTTTCATCTCTTATGACCTTGTCAGCATTACAGCTGTCATTGGGAAAGGAAAAGGTACCCATGATGACCAGGCATCTTGGAATGCTCAGAAGGTGAAATAAGTTCTTAAAACAGGTGTTAAGATAACTCTTTCTTTTCATGATCTGTGTCTCTCTCACCTCCACTTCCCTTTCCACTCCCCCAAATTTTTTTTGAAAAACAGTCTTTTAATTTAGTTTTGCAGGAAGCTTTGATGAAAACCACACAATACCATTACAGATATTTTATCTACTAGAGGTCTGAATGAAATAGACCATGCTTAACACAGCAGCTCAGGAAAACTATCATATCTACCCACCCAGCCAATGAAAAGGAAGTGATTAATAATGACTATTTCATAGGAACTTAAGCAGGTGAGAGGAAAAAGCTGTGTGAGTAATGCAGTGTGGGAGTAATGCAGTATGGGGGTAATACATAAATCAGTGGAGGAAAACAATGAAAATGTGCAAGGAATAGTTTGCTTACCAATAACTTCTGACAGAAATACAGTTATGATAATAACTAGGATCATGAAAGCAGTTCTGAATATTCCTGCATTAGCTTTCTTTCTTTTGTGTTAGAATATGAACTAAATGAAGTACAAGGGAATAAAATGATCGTAAAATTAGCTTTTATTTTTAGTAGCACTTGTGTTATGCATGTGTTTTACTCATGCAAATGCACTTTCCACTGATTCAAATTATCTGATGAAGTCCAATTATTCTGTATATTTCTTTTCTTCTTTTCCTCCATCTCTAGCTCAATCTTACACATTTTAACTTTATCAGAAGCACAACAGCAGGGCTTAAGTACCCTTTCTTTTTTGTACATTTTGATTAATTCCCTTTTTGCATTTTGTCCTTCCAGAACCTTATGTACAATGATAACAGTCTGTCACTCTTGAGGGTTTTTTTAGCAGATATTAAAGCTTTAAATTTTGTACATTAAAATTACAAGATTTCCTATCTTCTAAATTTTCTCCTAGTATGCAAAGGAGTTTGAAGTATTGAATACATCTAGTAAATGGATTTAGGTGTCATAGAGTTGTCATCTTTGAATCACCTACATAATTTTAGAAAGGTTAAAATGCCCAGTTATTTCCGCAGCTCTGTGGTATCTTTCCAAATGAGATTACAAAATTACAAAGTAAGAATTTCTGCTAGTTGTGGGGGGGGATGTGTTAAATTAAGATACTTTTAATGTCCCCACAATAAACTGAAAACACTTCAAGGCAAAGATCCTGTCTCCCTTTTTAGTTTCAAAGTGTTTTGATAAATGGAAGTTATAAACAAGTTCAGGAATACATTCAGCTGTTTTGCTGTATTGTGGATAAACATCCATGTACGGCTTTGACAACAAAATCTAGTTTCACGAAAAGGTGATGATACTGCCTTGCCCAGGAATCATGACATTTCTGCCTCTCATCTGCCTGCCCCTATGTCTGTGTATAATTGTTGAAACTGTGGTGGTGTTCATCCATTCAATATAGACTGCTGTGTTCTATGACACTCTTGAGAAGACTTTTTAAGAGGATAAGAATATTGCACTGGCCTGACTGCCTTATTTTGCTAAGAGGTTTTTAGGCAATTTCATCACCCTACAAAAAATGAAGAAGGAAAACAGCAAAAGGGAATAGGCTCCATCTAGTAGCATTTTATGGGTGGTCATTAGCCAATACTGTGCATGGTCATATGTCCAGGTGGAAACTCTTCCTACTGTCACTTTTCTCCCTACAGTCAAGAGTTTGGTTGTCTGATCTTCTGAAAGTCATAATGTAAGATTATGTATCTAAAATATGTAGTACATTTGTTTTATATATTTACTGCCACTAGGATCTTCTTCATCTTCTTGTGTGTACCCAAATCTATGAGCTGTGGTATCACCTTAATACAGAGGTTATGCTTATATTGGTCAAAAAAAAAAAAAAAAGACATCAAAGGAACTTGATAGATACTGTAATCTGATTATAATACTAAATTGTTTTAAATGTGATTGGTGCTGCCTTGTTCCAGGCCAACAAGAACTTCCTTAAGCATTTCCTGAGTAAATGATGGGAGTTACCATAGAGAGGGAACAGTTTCCAGAAGACAGTCCTCATGCAGCCTCTTCCCACTGGAGGATGAGAGCTGTAGCTCAAGCATGCAGACCTTTCTATGCTGTTCGACCTCAGTGCAAGCAACAGCCTGGGCACGTTTCACACATCTACCTACACCCATTCCTTTTCTAACCCAAAGCATATTGAAAATTTTCCAGGAAAAAGGGAAGAGCTCCAACACATGAAATTGCATGGCCTGCTTCAAAGTACTGGAGTTCTGATGCCTAGGCAGATGGAAACTGGTAATGTGGATTTGAATACAGCTGTGAAAACACAGAGTTTGGTCCTTTATTTTCCAATGAGTTAACTGATCTGTTGGGAGAAATAAAGGGCAGTATGCTACATTTTCAAGTACTGACTTCCTGAGTGTTTCAAGTAAGAGGTAATATATGTTTCTAACTTCAGAAGTTAATTTGTTCAAGATGAAAAATATTATTCAGTAGTACATGTCCTCTTAATTTTGTTCAGCTATTAGATATCGTGAGGACCAAAGTTGCAGCCTTTTTCTGGCACTACAAAGGAAATGTCATAATCATCATATTGTTGGGAGTAAATTCCACTTAGAAATGGTCACTGGGCACTGTGCTGCTTAGATTCATTACTTGAATATAATGAGTTCCAGAAGCTGGCAGGTTATTTTAAAGAGGGGAAAAAAGCTATCACCTCCCCTAAAAAAAAAAAAAAAAAAAAAAAAAAAAAAAAAGAAACTGTAGCAGTTTTACACCCGTCTTTGCAGATCTTAATTCCCACATATGTATCTAGCTAAGCATAATTATATAAAAATTAACAAGAAAAACTCTGACAAGGTGGAAGTTCAGTTTGATTGTTTTATTCGTGTTACTCCTGATTCTTCACCTCACTGCACAAGTTTTGCTTTGCTTTGACTCTCTTGACAGTTCAGTCACACTGGCATGGAACCAGTTTAATGAGGTAGATGATTATGCCAACAAGATTCTTAAAAAATTATTTAAAAATATCTCTTAAGAAGTTAAGTTAAGCACTTTAATTAAGGGATGCTAGGATTAATGTTACTCGGGAAACATCACCTAATATCTTTGATAGTGTTTTATGGTAGCCTGTCATTTCCTGAACCCCATGGTAACTTCAGTATAATAATTTAGTGACAACCCAGAACAGAGATTGTTACATGTTTCTTCTACATCTTTTCGGGTAATCCCACTGTATTTACTAATATTCATTGAAATGCTGTACAATATATATAGGTAGTTATTTTTCTTCCTGGAATTTCAAACTGTAGTAGAGCTGACATCTCAGTTATGGATGCCCTTTCTGCTGTAGGTCAACATTTCAGAAATAAGGGCAAGCCTGAACCAATAATTTCTTCTGTGGTCCTGGTTGTGCAGCATATCTTAGACCTGTTGCCACCCAGCAATATGATAATGTGAGTTTCTACCTTTACAAGGTATTCACTCTCCCATTTATATCAGTCATAGCTGCGAATGCTTACCACTATACATATTAAGCTTTGGAGCTGTGCAAGATGCCACAAATGACTTAAATCGTTGCCAAAAAGTAGTAACAAAAGACTTGTCATGTAACTCCGTAAGAATATCACAGTAAACTTGTAGTCGAGGCAGGAATTAAAATGGAGTTTTTGTTGATAGATTTCTGGAGGGATTTTTGTTTGTTTTCTTTGAGATTGGGTTTTGGAGTTCTGGTTTTTGGTGTCATTCACTGAAATAATGAGATTTAAACTTTTGCTTTTGTAGTTCTACTTTATTATCTATGTAAATCTCAATATCTACAGAAAATAAAGTATTCTTCTTTCCACTATTACCACATATGATGGTTTTTCACTCCTTTACCTGCAGCTGATTCTTCAGCATGCTGAATAAATCATGAGTGCTTTGGCTTAAAGCCAGCATAAACATAATGTGTTATTATAATGTTTATGCACAAGGGATTTGTATCAAATGCTGACGTTTTCCTACTGTTGTGGTTTAACCCGAGCTGGCATCTTAGCTCCACACAGCCTCTCGCTCACTCCCCCAGTGGGATGCTGGAGAGAATTAGAAGGGTAAGAACTAGAAAACTCAAGGGTTGAGATAAAGACGGTTTGATAGGGAAATCAAAAGCCGCACACTCCAGCAAAGTAAAGCAAGGAATTAATTGACAACTTCACATGTGCGGGCAGGTGTTCAGCCATCCCCGGGAGAGCAGGGCACCATCATGCTTAACAATGACTTGGGAAGTCAAATGCCCAGAGAAGCTGACTTTAGTCACAGAGTGGATTGTGGTGGTGCATCCCACTCCTCCCCAGCTGCACTGTGACCTGAGAAATGCTTGTTAGGCCTTGGCCTTGACAAACTGCACCTGGACTAAGCCCCTCCTGAGCTTATGAGAAACACAGTCTGCTCCCAGGAACTTGTGTTGTCTAATGAGCATCTGTTTTTTAATGAACAGTCTTGGAAACTTATTTTTCTCACCTGAATAACAACCCAAGTGGAATAATACTTTTTTTGTTAAAACTTCAAAGAAAGTTACTGACTCAAATTGCAGCCAGGATGGAAAATTGCTATGACTAAAGCCCACTCTCTTGTGATCCTATGAACTGTGGTGCAAAGTGAGACCCATCTGTGCTCTCAGATCCCAGAAGATAAGGGGCCAATGTGCGTATCTCAAACACCAACAACCAGATGGCTGTGGAGCCAACAAAGGACTTTTAGCAATAACGGACAAGAATCACTGGTAGTAACCAAGGATTATTGGTATTACGATGCTGTGAGAAAGAACAATATTTGGCTGAAGAAGGGGGTACAGGTGGAGATAGGACAGCAATTTGCTGCGAGAAAGATCCACAACACAGTACAGTGCAAGTGCAGGAATGAGTGGAAGGAAGTGGACTTGGACAAGAGGTTAGGATTAAGACGACCAAAGTTCTCTGATCCGTTTCCAGAAACACCTGAAAGAATGGATTGCATATGATAATTAATTTACATGGAAGGCATGAAACCTGTCTTTTGGGCAGAGAAACCTCTCCAAAAAAGATACCCTGCCAAGCTCAGGCAGCACCCAGAGGACCCTGGACATCTCATTGACCAGACTGACACAGCTGGATCAACATTAATTAGCTTATCAGTTGAATTGTCTCTGAAAGCAGGATTGACATCTCACCAGCTGGACTGATGCTGGAACGAGCATCATACCAATTTCCATACCAAGTGTGTAATTTACTAATAACATTTTCTGATTGTTTGTAGATCCTCTGACTTTTGCCAGTCCTTTCAACCAACGAGCATTCACGAATCTTAGGTGCTTCCTTCCCCTTAAGTGTAGGTCATCACAACACCATCACTCTAACATCCCTTCCTTCCTTCTTGCCCCAGCTCTACATGCCAGGCATGACACCACATAGTCTGGGACATCCCTTTGGTCGATTGGGGTCAGTTGTCCCATCTGTGTCCCCTCCCAGCTCCATGTGCACCCCATTCCTCCTTGCTGGTGGGGTGGGATGGGGAGCAGAACATTCCTTGACTTAGTACAAGTTGCTGCTCGGCAACAACTGAAACATCAATATGTTATCAACATTATTCTCATCCTAAATCAAAAATACAGCATTATACCAACTGCTAGGAAGAAAATTAACTCTATTCCAGCTCAAACCCACTCTCAGCCATTATAATCTGTATAGATTTTTGTGATTAAAGATTTCAAACATTATTTTTATTTGTTATATTGAGCTGAAAGAGATAGACACAAACCAGTTTGTACAGCTTTGGTGTAATTCTGCATACCTTTTAAATTTTTTTTTCTAATGAATGCTTCTTCCCTTTTGCTATGTTGGCAGCTTGGGTCTCAGATACATGATCTCACCTATGGACTATGCAAAAACTCTCTCATACTCTCTCTCTGGCGACTGTTAAAATTGTATCTGTTTATGCTAATATATTTATAATTACTTTTTATTTTTACTCTGTAAAAAAAACCCAAGCCAAGAATATGAAATGAAGCTTTTGTTAAAAAATTCTGTAAAAATGTATTATGTTAGTTATAAATCTGTTATTCTCTACCCTATGTCCTACTTTTTTTGTTGTAATTTTGTTGTATTTATTATCTCCCTACAATAAAAGCACAAATTTCAGCTGTCAGACCTTTTATTTTCTCTGCCATCACAATCCAACTAAAAAAATTCTTTTTTTGATGGGAGTATAGGTGCTACAAACATTCCATAGCTCACAGCTCCCACTAATAAAGAAAAGAAACATATTCTAAAGAATAAAAAGAGGTTACTTACTATTCAAAGTAGTTGAATAATCTGTGAACACTCTGCATAAATTTCTCATCTTAAAAATGTATTTTTAATCATAAATATTCAACAAATTGCTTTGAATAAGCAGTTGACTTGTCTCTTCTCAAAGCAGCTGCTTTTACTTACCAAAGTCAACTCTGTGTGCTTTACTATGTAAAACATACACACGTATTTTCTTTTTTCTTTTTTAGATGAAGAGTCTTTATAGAAATTGCATGCTACGTATCTGTCATGGTCCATGTGCTAGGAAAATTATTTACATGCTGTGCACACAAGCCACCTCCTATCATAATGACATATAAATTCTCCCTGGAGTCTGAACACTAAACAAATAAATTTTAGTTGACAATAGAATTTTTTAGGGTTCATTATCCATTTAAATTTTGAGCATGTTTAATAAATCTATTCATACAATGTTTATTTATTTTAATAGCATAATCTCAAGAAACAGATTTTTATAGGATTAATTTCTTTAAAACATTTAAATTTATATCAGCTTAGGACAAGACACAATGATAAAATCCTACTTGACAATCTTTAGGTTTAGAATTCATTTAGAAGGCTGGTAATAAGTTCTGTTTCAAATCACAACAGATTTTCAAGACATTTTGAGCAAAACATGCATTAAAATTGTTCTCTGATTTACTTGCTTTCCGGAAGTCAGAAAAAACTGGTGATACAGAGCATAATACAAGAAGAATTTGGAATCAAATCTTTTTCTGCTTCAGTTCCTCATCTATAAAACATCGCCAAGAGACAGAACATATTACCATGATACTGTCGTGATGGAAAGATCTTCTGACTATAAGGTCAGAAGACTGACTATAAGGTAATGACCCACTCAGAGTTCAACTCTCTGAAGTTCGCAAGTGTGGAGTTTTGTGTTTTCATGTACAAAACAGCAGAACCATTTGTTCATGTATTTAAACAATAGCAGAACACCTTTCAGTGTGCATATTTCTCTTCAAAGTCCTAGAGACAAAAACATGCAAGCTCTAGGAATTTATTGCATACCCTTGTGTGACACATAGGTCTAGTTTATTAATCTCAGTTCAGTATTAGGAAATAAATAATGAATGTAGAGTGCCATTTCTGAAGCCAAGTAGAGCAAAATTGCAGTTAATCATTCTTCAATTAAAAAAATCTCGTTTTTCCCTGCTTTTGTTTATGGCTGGGAAACAGTTACCCTCCTTTCTCTTTTGCTTAATTGTTCTCATTCTTGTTGAAGGGGTGGTTCGGAAGAGCATTGTTATTAAATACAGAGTTTTGCTGTTCTCAGGTACGGTTTAGTGGGATTTTTAAACTAGCACTACAACAACAGTTCCTATCATATATTGACCCTGACAATGAGGTTTGCAAAGATGTACTGTTACAGAATTCAAAAGGATCTAGAAACAGAAATAGTTACATAAGTTAATTTTTCTAAAAGCTGTTCATGATCTTTTTCACCTTTTATATGCTTAAGGTAAATAGAGCTTTTCCTAAGCCAGTAGCATAAATCTACATGCTTGTATTTCTCTCTGCTAGTGTTCAAAGAAAGAGAACATTTTCCAGTTTTCTAACAGAATAAGGATTAAATTCTAGAACTAGCTGGTACAAAGAGATTGTCTCACTGTATTCAGTGTAGATGCAGCCTCACTGTGAATACTGTGTGCAGTTCTGGGACCTGCAATTTAGGAAGGAAGTGAAAATCCTTGAATGTGTCCTGGGAAGGACAACAGAACTGGTGAAACACCTGGAGGGAACATCCTGGCATGGATGGCTAAAGCCTCTGGGTTTGTCTGCTTTGGACAAAAGGAAGATAAGGGGTGATGTCATTGCTCTCTACAGCTTCCTGAGGAGGAAAAATTGTGGAGGGAGATACTGACCACTTCTCCCTGGTATTCAGCAACAGGACATGAGGTAACATTCAAAACTGCACCAGGGGAGATTTAGGCTAGATGTCAGGAAGTATTTCCTTTTTGAGAGGGTGGGTCGAACACTGGAACAGGCTTAAGATAGAGCAGGTTGATGCCTCAAGCCTGTCAGTGTTTAAGAGGCATTTGGACAATGCCCTTAAAACATACTTTATATTTTCATGAGCTCTGAAGCAGTCAGGCAGTTGAACTGGATGATCACTGTACATTCCTTCCAAATTAAATGCTCTGTTCTATTCCAAATAGAACTCTTCTATTTTTTCCTCTTGCTTTTACCAATATATTTCCGTTTTTGGTAAAAACACTGCTTCTCCCATGTCAAAAAGAATGTATTATTTTTATTTTAATTCCTTTATTGGAAGATACATTCTTCTGACATTACAACATATAAGATAGACCCTTAGAAAACTTAGAAGTCAATGGATTAGGAAATTTTGGATTCCTAAGATATTTGTGCAAAAAATTGGGACCATCATTAAAAATTTTATCTTTTTTTCCCCAGTAATATTTGACAGGATGTATTTGAGATTTCAATGTCTCTTCCATTTTTTGATTAAATTCATGATGATGTTATTGTCATCATTGGAGGCTTCCTTGGGGCTAAAAGATCATATTTTAAGTTACAATGTAATTCACCATGTAATTCTGTACCATTCCACTCCATCTGAGAGAGTCAAATACAGCTACCACAACACACTGCATAGTATGCTGAGTAAAAGTCCTCAGGTGGAGAAAAAGGGCGTCTGCACATTAAAAAGGTTTCGCTTGCTCTAGTTCTACATGAGACTTTCATGTGTCTGTGAACCTGCTAGAATTATGATAAAATGTCTTGCAAAAGACACCTAAGAAATTCTAAAGCTCAAAGAGGAAAAATTTGGTGTAGTTCTACATACCTCTTGCCAAGAGTGATTGTGTTATTGAAGCAAAAAAGAAATGACAGACTATGCAGCAGTGCTGATTAATGGACACCTTGGGTGTGTAGTGAGGCATGACGTGAAGCTGATGCGAACAAGAAATACATCAATCACAGGAAGTTTAGAATCCTGAAGCATCTTATTGTCACTCTGTAATGAATAGATTTTATATATAGAAACATACTGTTTATGCTTAATTTTACTGCTGTCATATGCATTAAGGCTTTATGGCCTTTTTTTTCTATTTTAAAATGTGAATTTTACAAGTAGTTTGGAAGCAGATTAATAGTTTTGAGCATAGCCACTTTAAAAAGGTAGAGGCTAAAATCCTCAAGCACTGCTGAAAATGTAATGTCACGTATATAGATATATTTTATATATATGTATATATGTAATGTCACGTATATATATCTATTTTATATATATATGGCAGTTTTGTAATAAATACTGTATTTACATACATTTAACAAAAAAATAGGTCCCCTACTTATGAGGTTGTGCTTTAAGAAAAGTATGAACTTGGCTAATAGAGCAGCAACAGAAAGGAACCTTCTTTTCTTTTATCACCTTGAAAGTTCTTTCTTTTTACTTGCCTATACATTTATCTCCTACTAGCAAGTTTTGTTTGTTTGATAGTCAGGTCTTTGCTTAAAGAAAATCTATATATCTATATATATTTATCTTGCCAACAGGAGGGGAACACAAATGATTTCCTAATTCGCCAATTATAATATTTTAATCTTTTACTCACACACTAGGGTGACCATCATGCTTTAACATGTACTGTATCTTTATTTTTTTTTTTTATATTTATCTATTAAACTCTCTAAATAAGAGCCCGATATACACTTTCTCATACTAAGTTCATGTAAATATGTATACTATTCTATTCATAGTAGGGATTACACTGTCTACCCCTAAAAAATAACTACTTAGAGAAAGGGTAAAGGGTCTTTAAATTAAATCTGTCTGGTTCCTGAATGATTCAGGAAATACTGAAAAATCAATTTTCCCAAGCAGTTGAGTATTGAAAGACCAAAATCAGTGCAATGGCTCATGACAGCTTAATTCTAGAAAAGTGCTTCATGATTTTGCAGATGTAATGCTCATAAGTGCAGCTGATCATCTGCATGACATGTTTTATGTAATAATGTTCCCTTACATTCAGCTCATGACATTTTCTGATGTTCTCCTTCCTATAACTGAAACACTTCTGTGTCATGCAAAATGTATTTAATTTATTCCTGTTCCTTAGCAATGAACAATGGGATTCGAAAAGTTCCGAAAGAGGCTTGTGTTTCCACCTGGTAGCACATCTGTGTCATTAATATGCTCCTGTGTGTATCAGCAAAGCTGTAGGTCAACAAAGAGTTCTCTTGAGCAATTGCAGTAGATCCTTCGAAGGTCACAAAGCTCACCACAATGGTGAGGCGTTAGCGCTGTATTTGGGGACGAGGTCAGGGTTCTTCCATTTTGGTGCTGATAATTTCGGCTTGACCCGTCTTGCCCCTTGGCTGTACAAATCTTTTTACTACAAATATTTCTTTTCCATCCTCCTTCCACTTAGGCCAGTGTTTATTTATTAATTTTTTTATGATGTCTGCCTTAAAGATGAATGTTTCAAGGGAAGTTATAAATCCTCTACAAGCACTTCAGCAAAGAATAATTTTTTATGTTAGGGCATAGCTCAGCTAACATTTATGTCTTGGAATCCGTATTAGAAAATAAAGTTAAATCATTTATTTAATTATAATGGGGTAGAATAAGGTACATCAGGAAAAATATATAAATTACATAAACCTCAGAAACAAATCTACTGTTTATAACGCAATTTTGTCTAGCTGCATTCCACATTTTCACAATTTTATTAGAATTTTAAGTATATTGTCAATTGCCTCCTATTAGTGCTGTCAATCCAATTTACACAATCATTAAAGTTTCTATCCCCAATAGCCTTAACCCAAATAACTACACAGTTACTTAAATTTATTACATTATTAACATTTTTTGATATTTTCCTGCTTATATTTTCTCTAATTATTTTCTTATCCTATTCTTTTTCATTGCACAAGGGATTTTGGAAGTTTGAAGAGAACTGAAGACAGTGTTACAAAAAGTCAGTTTCCTTTTAGAGTTGTGATGCTTTCTGAAACTTCAATGGACCCAGCAATCTGCAAGAGCAAAAATTGTTTTGCAGTCATGATAAAATCATTTAGTGAGCTTTGGTCCTGTCATATCTCATGCAATCTGCAATAAGATGATGCCTGTGGTTCATATGAGGGTTCATGGGCTCCTCTAGGGTAGATATGTACTGTCTCCATTGAAAATGAAATATATCTATAGATGCTATAAAGGTATGTATATCTCACGACTTTTAATTCAGTTGTATTTTGGGCCTGTGTTGTGGTTTGTATAAAGCAAATTAGCTAGGGGCAGGAGGCATTTTTGAAGGGTCTATAATATTCGGGCACAACAACATGGGAAATAATGTATTAAAGCTGGTAAAATTTTTACTACAATATGAAACCTATTAAGGCATGGATTATGCAGACGAACCCTAGATGTAAATGTTTTACTATAGACATGCTTTTCTTCAAAAGTTAATATTTCTACTATAACATTAAATTTTTGACCCAAAACAAATTCAGGGATTTTGCTGGTTTTTTTAATGTTCTTAAGAAAAATTACAGAGTAAAACTTCTGAAGAGATATTAAACATTGATAAATGAACAAGGACATATTAATCAGATACCATTTTGTTACCAATTTTTGAAAAAAAAAATATATCATTTGGAAACATTGTTACTACAGAAATTATAGACCTCTCTAGAAAATAAACTATTTCAATACAGAAAAACATGTTTTATCACATAAGGGTAAGAATGATAGAGATTTTTCAAATTTTCATTTGAAAAGCTTGATAAATTTGTTTTAAGCAAGCAACAATGAAGTACTAACTGTTAACAGTCTGATTTGATTATAATGTCATAGGTAGGCAATCTTCATATGGATGTAAAACGAAGATTTGGTTTTGAACATGAAAAAGAGAGACACTGAGACAAACAGTCCCACAACCAGCTCTTGAATTGAGAGTGTTTAAATATAATGTCCATCTTAATTGCTTAATATCTTCTTCTGGGAGATTATCTCACGTTTAAAAGATTCCAGCTATAACTGTGCAATCCATTCAGACAGTCCTTTGGTAACCAGCCTAGGTTTCTCTTCAGGTTTCCACCTCTTTGATCACTTCTATTGTCTTTGTTCTTCTTCATTTTCTGCTTCTGATTATCCTTCCTGTCCCTCTTCATCTCTTTTCATTTACTAATGGAAAGGTGTAGAGGGAAGCAGGAGACCAGACTTCTGTGGTACTTCTGTGCAGTACCATTTTTCTGGAGGAAGCATTTCCACAATGGTAAGACTTTGTATGTATGTTTGTTCTCTATAAACTAGAACTTGTTCTAGCTCCAAGAAATTGCTAACATCCAGCTGTGGGGTTTTGACCACTTCCAAGCACTGCAACAGTGTTTTGATGGAGCTGCTTTATGTCTAGTATATCTTTTTTGTTATAACTACTCTGGGACTTTTACCTTGTAATCAAAGATAGTGGGTTTTATTCATGTACATAATCGACATTTCTTGGTGCTGAATTTAATTTGATTTTATCTTTAAAAATGTGAATTTGATAGTTAATTTAGCAAATATTGTCATGACTTTCCACTTACTATGACTTTATTAGTATTTTCAAGAGCAAAAGCCTTAGAACAAGTCCCTGTAGATCTCCAATGGTGACCTCTATACACTGTGAAAGCAGTGTAATTACTCCTATCCTTGATTTTCTATCTTCTAACCAGTAATTAAGTTACAAGACTAATGGTTTCCCCCTTCATGGTTTTTTTTTCCATTTTTCTAAAATCTTTAATTGAAGAATGTTGTCAAGTACCCTTGAGAAAGTTAATTGGACTTTTTTGATGCTATATCTCTTGTCCACACACTTTTTGACTCCTTTAAAAATTCTTTATGTTCAGACTTTCTTTTCTATGAACCAGGATGATTCTTCCATAATATTGCTATTAATCCTTAGGACAAATAATCTCACTCTTTCATTGTGTATTACTTAGACATGTCTTTCTTGTTAACATTTCATTATATCCTCCTTAAGGTTTTTTGAAAAACAAACCACCAAACAATTTAAACATACTGTCATATTTTGAATTCAAATTTTTCATCACATTCCTTATCAGATTGTCATTCCTACAGACGAACAAACAGGAATCCCTGCATATTATTGATGAGATATTACAATTATATGACAAAAGGCTGTTCAAACAAAGGCTTGCAGATGCCTCACAGAGAATGGTAGCTACAGGTCTTAGTCGGAGAGCTGAGACTTTGGGTACCACCTGTGGTCTAAAACAAATTGTTCTACTTAATCAGTAAAATTATAAATTGGATAGGCAAACAAACCCCCACATTAATGCAAGTACAATCAAACGATCTTTTTTTGTGGTTGGATGGATCTGCTAAAGCAGAAAGTCAGGCTCCACATTGATTCTATCACAAAAATTGTCTCACCCCTGTCTATCTCCACAGAAATAGTGTAAGATCATAGAATCACGGAATGTTAAGGGGTTGGAATGGACTTTAAAAGTCATTTAGTCCCAACCCCTCCTGTCATGGGCAGGGACACTTCCCACTAGACCAGGTTGCTCAATGCCTGATCCAACCTGGCTTTGAACACTGCCAGGGTTGGGACATCCACAACCTTCCTGGGCACCACGTTCCAGTGTCTCACCACCCTCACTGTAAAGAATTTCTTTCTAATATCTGACCTAAATTTCCTAAGTATCTGCCCTCTTTCAATCTGTACCTATTACTTCCTGTCCTATCACCATAGCTCCTGACAAAGAGTCCCTCTCCAGCTTCCCTGTAGGTGCCCTTCAGATACTGGAAGGTTGCTAAGTAGTCTCCATTCAACCTTCTCTTCTCTGGGCTGAAAAGCCCCAACTTTCTCCACCTCTCTTCATAGGGGAGGTGCTCCAGCCCTCTCATAAACTTCTGACCCTCCTCTGGACTTGCTCTAACTGGTCCATGTTGTTCTTGTGTTGGGGACACCAGAACTGTATGTAGTACTCTAGGTGGGGAAAGGAAAAGATTATTCAGAATATATTCACGGGGAGCTAGAGACCTCTAAAATGCTGCAATGAAATTCATAGCATTATGGGCAAGAGCTGAATCCAATATGTGGTGGACCAATACTAATAAGATTCATTTACACATAAGGAATTAATCAAGGTGAGTATAGATTGGTCCTTTCCTGGATCAATCTTGCCTCTTAGTGAACTGGGATGGTGAAAATTAAATGGCATTTCTACTTCACTTCAGCGACTATGAGGTTGTTAGGTATGAATTCTACAATTTCTATAGCAGCAACTCTACCTCTTTGCATGCTAAAAACTACTGAGACTTATGATGATGAAGGTTGTTGAAGATTTAAAAAAATTGCCTTCATGCTAAATAACAGAAGAATTCAATTCCTTTTTTTTGATTGCATAACGGAGTCCTAATACAGCCTATGCTCCCTTCAGAAAGGTTCAATAGGAGATAAAAAATTGATCAAAAATAACCACAGTCATATTTATAAATACAGCTGTTGTTTCTTGCACTTATTTAAACCAGAACAAGCAAAATGTATTCAATCGTAAGCTTGTCCTTTATAAATCATCCTCTGCAGGTGAAAAGCAAAGAACATATAAGTGACCCTTCAAGCCTCATGAATATTTATATTGGTCTCCTGGGGAATATCATCTATGAATGATACTACCAACTGTTATTATTTCTCCCCTGTGAATCTATAAATGAGGAGCTAGAAAGGCATAGATTTCAATTTTCAATTAAGATTTTCATGGTCAGATCAAAAATCACAAAGACATACAAAGGTGAAAGCTGGATAGCACACCATCACAAAAAAGTCAAGGAATGCCACCTTAATTACAGCTGTGTTGCAAGCTTTCTTGCTCTGGACTGTGACCTAGTCTGGATCTGTGTGGTCTATAAGAGAAGGAGGTGGGATAGAAGCTGTGATTCCTGCTCCCGATTTGTGTTTCATGCTATCGACAAAATGACATATGCAGTTGATCTATAGAGTTTAAATTGCTTTATCTTATTGGGTGGCAATATAACCTTCCTCACAAACACCTTCGTTCAGGTGCTATTTTACTGCATGAAGAGACTTTGCAGAGATGCACAGTCAACAGTACACCCAGGTAGGACTGTCATGTCACCAACTTGCCTGTTCCCATGCTCACTATCATCCTCCCTTGCCTTAAACTCTCTTTAAACAGTAATGTTGAGCTGTCGTCTTCTGTTTGTGAGAGTTTTTTAGGGATGTATAGCTTTTAATGAAGATCAGTATTTTCCTCATGAATCCTTGAGTCATTATTACCATCTCAACATCTCTCTACACTTAAACTTATTTCATATGGCTTCGGGTTAAATACTCTTACACTGCTCAACAGCACTTTTTTCCGTGTAAGAACGAGTGTAGGTAACATAGCAGAGACTCATGAAATCAAATCATAAGTCACAGAAAGGTGACCACTCAGGTTATGGTTTACTGTAGAGCGATTCCATAAACAAGTTTTCCTACATTCTCTGGCCAGACTCAATAGTGTGGGACACACCCAGCCAGCCCACAGTATCAGTAAGTCTACACTTGGGCTTTTTCCTTTGCTATACTTTAGAATTCAGACATAGGTTTTTCTTGTAAAGATTTTTTAACTAAACACAGATTTTTTGAATATATAATGCAAAAAAAAATCGGAGCCTTTTCAGCAAATATTGTATTTTGACCATAATTTTATTTTTCATTAATTCCTAGTTTATCATTTGGAAGTAATTATTTTTATCCAATTTACTATTATGTTTTGAAGATATTTTCTTTAGTATATCTGAAGAGCTTCAGTTTAATGATGCTCAGATTCTTAGAATAACCTGGTTAGGTTTCAGTTTTAACACGAATCAATTAATATCAAATATGGTGAGGGGAGTCATAACCTTTATCTAAACAGTACAGAAATAGTTGTACTCCTGTTTTATTGATCACCACACTGTACTTAAATGTCTGGAAATATTTCAGCAATGCTGTGAGACAAAAGATGTGCCAATCCCAGAAGAAATCTGTTCCTTCCAACTCATGGAAGTGTAGTTGCTTTCTGTAACAGTTCCATAGTTGATATAAACATTTTGACAAAAAATATTTGGTGGTGAATGCAGTGTAAAACTATCTGAGAATAAATGTACTGTGACTTGGAACACAAGATACAATTTTCTTTGCATAGAAGCAAAATGAAGTGATGACAGAGTTCACAAAACCTATTCTCCTCCTGAAATTGCAACTTGACCTTGCTTTTCAAGAGGAGTCTTTCAAAAAGTTAAACTTGACAGTGCAAGAAATTTCACAGACTTTTGTCCGTAAACTATCAGTTGCAATACAGTCATGCACAAATTCTTTAGTGTTCTGTGCATTGGAGTTTTTTTCACTTTTACTCTTCCAGTTGTCTCCCCCATCCCACTGCGAGGGGAGTAAGGAAATGGTTATGCAGAATTTAGTTGCTGGCTTGCATTAAACAGTGACAGCTTGGTACCAGGGGGCTCCCACTGTTCACATGAGTTCCTTGTAAAATGAAGTGCAAACAAATACCAAAGTGGGATATTACAAGTATGTTTAACCTCTGTAGTGCAACAGCATATCAAAGCAACATAAATAAAAGGCTTTGTTTCCATACATTTCTAAGAGTTGCTTATGCCATTTAGATTGTATTTACACAGAGCAAGAATTTAGCATTGTAAATGAAATCACTGAAATACTGTATGTTAATACAGTTGCATCTCTCAGCAAGGTCATTCCATATACCACGTAGCAGCCTCAGGAAATACTGAGTAAGCTGAATGTGTGTGTTATAGCACTGAACTGTGCTTAAATTAAATTATTTTATAATTTAATACAGGCTATAATAACAAACGAGAATACTCCAGTGCAGTAAAAGGTAAAAACTCTGAAGCATAGACATGTATCTACCTCCACCTCAGAGTGCTAAATGTATTATATAAAACATATGAAGAACTGAATGAATCTACCCCATCCAGTCGACTCCATCCACACGTATAAACTAATTTTCCTTCCTATAAGGAAAGCATTGAAATACTTGGACCTCATACAAGATAAGAGAAAAAAAAGTGCAAAAAGTACTCTCAAGGAAATTAGCAAGCCCTGGCAAGGGAAGTGGAAAAAGAAATTTAACACAAAAGAAAAAAACAGACAAATAAAACAAGCAAACAAACAAGAAGAAAGGGTTTTCAATTATCTGTTTCTAATTTCCAAAAGGCTAAGTAGGGGAAGGCAAATATTGTACTGAAGATAGTAGATTCTAATGTATTAATTAAGGATCTGTAAAAGGTCATGCTGGGGTGACAGCTTGCTGATGGCACATTTAATTAGTTGAGTCTAGTATGTAGTGAGAACAATGACACAGGAAGTCTTATAACTTCAAAGTAAGGCAAATTGGACAGAAGTTATTGAGCTACTCAAGCAAACCTAGGGGACCCTCTATAACCCTCTTTAAGTTCCTGAAGTAATTTACAAAAAGTCAACAAAATAAAGGATGAATAATGCTTTGCAACAAAACAAAAAGTACCATCAGCTAACCACAAACACACAAAAAAGCTGGTAATCAAAGCTCTCTGGAAATATTTTCTCTAGCATCCTAAGGTAGCATAGCTCATTCCATTGTTCCCCAGTGTAGTGTTTCAGTGAGTGATATATATTAGAAAAGGTTGCTCCTGGCTATGTTTTAAGGCCACAGCTGTGACTGTTCCTATCCCCATCCCAAGTATTGACTTCTTCATGTCCAAAATTGATCTTCTGAATTGCTCAATGAGTGCTGTTTTTCACAGGTTATAGTACTATAGGAGAGGACGATGAAGGGACTGTATTTATAGTTAATAAGCAAAGACAGAGTTTGATAGGTTATGATGCTATTGATTTTTTAAAAATATCATATATCAGTGAGTGATGATGCTAACTGGATGTGTCACTGACAGTGTTACCAATGTGGTTCTCCCTACAGATCTATCCTCTGTGGCTTCATACTAGGACTTTTTAAAATGCGGGGAAAAGTCTTTTGATTATATTTCTATCGTCCCTTCCCTCTTTTGCCTGTCTCAATATTTGAATTGAGTAACTGCAACAGGTAGGTATTAGCTGTCCCATACGGCAGCCTACTCTGCAAGACACTGAGGCATGAAGCAGTCTGCAGCAGTAGTATCATCCAGGCAGATTCAGAAATCAACAGTTTTACACAGAGTTGAATTGCTCCCACATTTTTGGTCCAGATGTTGTCTCACTTTTGCTGCTGACTTGCAAGCAAGATGAATGCTATCTTCAATGTTCTTTTTCAGTTTTTGATTTTTAATTTTTTTTTCTTTTCTGATTTTAAAAAAATTAAAACCAGAAAAATAGGTGTTTTTAAAAGATGGGGCATGGTAGGATTTGCAGGTTTATCATTTTGGTTTGCTTTTTAATGTATTCTGGGTTGGAACCCTGTATGCCAAGGTTTAGCTTGGAGCTTTTTTTTTTTTTAAACGGTTAAGGTATAAACTTCCATGGAAAGGGTTATAATAGAAACACTGACAGGCATTTAACTACAACAGTAGTAGCAGGGTTGTTATAATAATTGGATTTGGGGTGGAAGGAAAAGCTAAATTTATAGATTCTTTCTGCCTTGGGGGAGCCATTCATTTCTGTCTGAAACAGCTAAGGCAAAACTTAACATCGGCAATGGGAAAAAGACAGTAGAAAAATGAATGGTTCCATCTCTATTAGCTCCAAGAAAACAATCGTTACTTGATAGATTTAGTGATGCATGAAATATCAAAGCCTACATCTGGGAATCATCACAAAAAGCATAAATTGATTTATATTGACTGTCTTATATTGTTGCTTTAAGCTAAAATGTGGAAGTTCATATTTGACGCATGTTTTTTTTCCATTGGATAGTTCACTGGAGTGTTAAATTAAAGAAAAACACCCAAACAAAACTGAAGAAATAAAGGTGGAAGCAATTAAGAGCTTATCCTGAAGATCATCTGAGGGTCGTACGGCTTAAATCAATTTACAGAAAAATACACCTTCTCTTTCTTTTTTGTATTGCCAAGTTTGTGAGATCTTGATAATTTCTTAATGTTTATGCAAGTGAATGAAATTGCTTCCTTCTGTCAGGTAAAAAAATGAGATAAAGTCATCAACAAATTATCACCAGTAGCAGTATCAATATTGCCTGGGGTAACACAGAAACCTTGTAGAAGGGCTTTCACATCTCAGGACATGTTTTAGTGTTATATCCTTGTCAAGCCTCTAGTGTTTGTATGTACCCCAATATCTCTTAAAAATACCCATTATGCTGCCTTATTAATGACTCTCCTTTAACTGATAAAGTTCCTTTGTATTTGAAGCAGGAAGGTATGCCAGGTCATATCTGGAATTCAACCCAGTGGACTTCATTGCTCCAGATACGTAAGCAGCTTGCACTATGACTTCTATCAAAAAACAATTTTGATCAGTTGATAAGGGAGAATTTTATTTTTTTGGAAATCTGTACTTAACATGACCTAGATTATGATGTTCAGTTATCAGTTAGACCCAACCATAGCACTTAAGATACAATCAAGCATCTTTAAAACTCAGCTTAAGCAGCAGGATTTGTTGAGATAAAGCCAAAGTAGAATTTATATTTAAGGATGCTTGCATCAAAAAGCGTTTGTAATGACTTTGCATTTTTAAAGCTTCTTTGAGCAGAAGAAAGTTTGTTCAGTAATTTACATGAGGTCTGTCCTCTCTCCCTGGACAGGGTTGGCAGCTTGCATTCCTTTCAGTACATCACCAGGTAAAATGAAAGTCCTGCTAGGCAGCATATTTAGAAAAATTATTTCAATGATAATTAAAAATAGCTGGTATGAGCTTTATATGAGTCTATTTCAGTTCTATTCCAAACTCCTGAGAGCACAGCACTGAACAGACACTGGATTGCACTTTTTAAATTATTTGACAAGAAAAGGCATCTCTTGACTGTCTCCAGTTAATTTGGTACCTTACATGTGCTGACTGCTTATACTGCTGCTGCCCATTATACACTCAAAGACAGATGTGAGACTCAGCAAGGGGCTTCCTCTTGCTCTGGGACAAGGAGTTGGAGCAAAGGCAGAAGGCAATTTTCTTTGAGATCAGTTTCATCAATCTATCACACGAGTCTGCATAGTTTTTATAAGCAGCTTAATTCAAGTATAGTTAGTGGAATTGTGAGTTGAAATTTTAGACATGATAAATCATGAAATCATAATCTGCCATTTTAAATGCTTTAAGAAGTAAACTAAAAATTTTAGATTTGGGATTAGTTTTAACCTCGGCTATAAAGGTTCTTTTTAGAGCAGTGTAATCTGCCTTTGTATTAGTTCTGTCAAACCTTGTTTTCTAAATCAGTCTCTGTGTTTTAAATGTCTTTTTTTTTTTTTTTCTCTTGCATCCTAAGGATATATTCAGAATAATGACAGTGTAGTTATCTGTTAGTATCCCCACAGTGCTCCTTTTAAGTGAGTACTGCCTTCCATCTTGGGACTGAATAGATGCAGCTGAGCACAGTAATTCATTAGATGAATCTTGCTACAGGAAACCTAACTAAAGAATTTGTTACATAGCGCTTTCAAGTACCAAACTGCTAACATAATTGGTTAACCAGAAATGTATAAGAAATTATATTTATAGTCTATGTAAATATTGAATGTAAGCAAAAAACCCAGAAAATTACCAAAAGCTGAATTTTCTGACTGTTCATTTAACCAAGTAATGAAAATGGAAAAGATGTAAAAATTTTCCTAGTAATTCTTTCTCTTTTTTTTGATATTTTTCTATACAGTTTACTGTCCTCTACTTTTCCAGGGTAAGTATTGTACAATGCTATAAAATTTTCTGTTAGGAAGTCTCCACTAACAAACGTGAAATATGTATATTTAACCTCTTTCATTTTTCTAATGTTCTCAGTATTTGCCATGACTCTTTCTTGTCTCATCTATGTAATAGTTTCTTAATATCTGATATTTCTGTGATTTTTGTGCTTGGCTCTCATTTATCCACAGTGCTACCTCCTATTACAGCTGCTTTCATTGTTCTCAGAAACTCAGGAATGAGGACAATGTAGGAACTTTTTATTATGTTCTTTTATTTCTTTTTTCGTTTTGGCTTGTTTTTGCGAAATATAATACTCAATTCCTCATCTATAGCTTTGTTTGCTGTTAACATGGGCTTCTCACTTTGCATCCTGCAGTAAGACTATTTGTGCAAGAGGAAGATATGGATCTACAGGAAGAAAACTGATACATTTTCCACAATCATTCATATTCCATCATTTGACTTGTCCAAAATAGTTCTATTTCAGAAAAATTTCGCAGTGGTTTCTTACTGTTTTGAATGGTACACTTCAGTTTATTTCAGAATTAAATTCTCTATAGGTGGACAGAAGATAGAATAATCATTGCAAAATACTTATTCCAAAATATTAGGTAGATTTCCTGCATGTTCCTCATCTTCTTAGCATTCTTTAGCTAAATGCAAATTACACTCTGTATGTTCTGGTTGCAGAGAGGGGGCAGAATGTATGGGCATGGCCAGGTTGTTGTTCTATACCCTGCACATGATCTCTGGGGAGCGTGGTTTCAGGAGAAAGAAAAGGTGAGTAAACTCCCGGAATTGCACCATTTTGTTTCCATATCTCCCTCAGAGAGGTTGCCAGAATCAGCCCTTGCACACCCTGCCCTTTCTTGTCTCCGCTTGTGCCTTCCTGGTCCTCTGAGAATGCAGCTTTGAAAATAGCAGACACAATTGGGCTGCGAACGCAGCCCCAAGATGCCATTCCTAGAAAAGGGGCAGCGAGACCGAGCCCATCAGAGTGTGTACCCTGCTCCAAGAAGAGGAAATCAACAATGCAGACCCAGAACGTGGTGCTGAAGGACAGTGACCAAATGTTGCTGAGCTCAGCAGGGAAGGTGCATCACAGAATAAAAACCCCAGGAGAGTCTGACCCCAGCGCAGCAGAAAGGCGTCACAGTGTGGTGTGGCATGGTGCCAATGATCTAGCTTTTGGGGGGTTGTCCATCATTTTTTTCCCATTGTGTCAGGTTCAGGGATGAGAGGGGGACCCAGAAGCACAGGAATGGTGTCCATCTTATCTTTATCTGCAGAAATGTGCTCTACACTGCAGCCAAGGGGAATGGTCCTTCCTGCGGTCTCTAGCAAAAAGCACCCCAGGAGACCTGAATGCCACACATGGGGTTCTGGAGCTGGAGATACAAAGGATCTGAGGCCTGTTACACCACAACTGAAAAAGATCTTGGCAGCTTATGGAAGGGTTTGACCTGCTTCAGAAGTGACTGGCACTGAAACACAGCTGCTCCTGGCACCCTGAGTGCCAGTGCTGGGCTGGATGTTCAAAGAGAAAGTTCCTTCCACACATCATGCCACAGATGCCACACAGAGCAAGAGAATCTCTTTGATTACACAGCAAGCTTGGATAAGAAATCCCAGTCACCTAGGGATCTCTAAGATCATCATGAATTGGCCTGAAGGTGAAAATTTCAGATCATCAGAAGTGGAAGAGAAGAGGGCGATGTGCTGAGGAGGCCACACCATATAATCAGCTATCTGAAAATAAAAAACAATACGCTCTCTTCACTGACCTTCCTGCGATAACGTAGGGACAAATTGAAAACGGAAAGCTGCTGTATGGAGGAAGTCCTATGTGGTGAGTCGCAGAAGCTATTGAGGGACAAGGTGGGCCAAGTCAGGTTGCAGAGCTTAAAGGCGTCCAGCTGGCTTTAGATATTGCCGAATTAGACAAGAGGCCAAGACTCTACGTCTAAACTGACTCGTGAATGGTAGCAAACACACTTTGTTTGGAAAATGGAAAAAGGCCAATTGGCTGCAGAGAGAAAAACTCGTCTGGGCAAGACATTGCTGCCCAGGTAGAGAAGCTACCTGTGAAAGACCGTCATGTAGATGCCCGTCATGTAGAGTCAAGTTACCGAAGAGCATTGCAACAATGGACAGGTGGATCAAGCTGCCAAGATTGAAGTGTCTCAGGCAGATCTTGACTGGAAACACCAGGGTGATCATTTCTGGCTCAATGGGTTCATGATGCCTCAGGTCACCAGGGAAGAGATGTGACATACAGATGGTCTTGTGATCAAAGGGTGGACTTAACCATGGACATTATATCCCAAGGTTATTGTAACTGTGAAACATGTGCTGCAGTCAAGCAGGCCAAGCAGGTAAAGTCCCTGAGGTACTGGGGACAATGGTCAAAACAGAAATATGGGGAGGCGTGGCAGATCAATCACATCACCCTGTTGGAAACCTGCCAAGGCAAGCACTATGTACTGACAATGGTGGAAATAGCTGGATGGGTCTCACACCACTGCACAAAACACCATCTTGGGTCTTGAAAAGTGAGCCCTGTGGTGACATGGCACCACAGAAAGAATTCATTTGGACAACGGGACTAATTTCTAAACCACAGTTTTCCTCCACTTCCAAATCACATCTTGATTTTTAATTTTGTGACACTGTAACTTCCTAGGAACACATTTACTAGAAGGTGAACATCAAATTGCTCATGATTGCTGAAACTTTCATATAAGTCTTACGTCCACTGTTTCCCTATTTGAAATCTGCCCTTTCATGATGAGAAATTAGCCACTAAGTAAGACCATACACACAATCGCGTACGTTAACCTGAAGGTCTATTAAGATTAGCAATTAAGAGAGGATGTGAATAAGACTGTAAGGATGGACTGACACCTTTCTCCTATGCATTCACATGGTAGTTCTGTGGAAGAAGTAACTCTTTAGAGACTGAGACTTAGAAGTATAAAAAGTTCATTCTTGAGCATGTCCTTGGATAGGCAGGCAATGCTCATACTGAGCACTTAGATGCCTGCACTTTTTCAATAATAATGGAGGAAGCAAGTCCTCTTCAGAGAGGGATCATGTCTTAAATTTTCTCTAGACCAGTCATGAAGAGCACTTCAGGGATGATGGGATACCTTCTAATGATATTATTTCTAAATCAGGCACCTCAGGTAAGTGCTTAAAACACAGCAGGATAGCTAGCTCTTCTCTTGGATGATTAGATAATCATCCTAGTAAGAGTCCAGAGAGTCTATGGTGTTCATGGCTGTCCAAGAACACAAGGCTCTGAAAAATCAAGTCCCTCTGTGCATTATTTCTAAAGGGAGAGGGAAAGAAAATCTCCTGCAGAATAAGAAGCTGAAATTCTCAGAGCAAAGCCCTTGTGGGTTGAGTTTACCTCTCCTCTGATTTCACATGCTAGGGGGCTCTAGAAGAAACTGGTATATTCAGCTACTCACAGGGAAAAAATCTCATTTAAAATGATAGGGAGTACAGGATGAGGGGAAAAATAATTTGAAGAACTGTGATTCTGAGTTGCTAAATGTTTGGATTGCCTGGATTAGAATTTATACCTTTTATTAATCTGCACAATATTGGAATATAAGATTATTAGAGATCTTTTACACCCTCTGAGTCATTTTTATTGGTTTTTTGATATAGTCTTTCTACAGAATGCATTTTTCTGTCATTTTTAACATGAAATTTAATGATTCAGTATATAAGAGTACACTTAGGAAGCCAGTTTATCTCTAGAGTGTGGGCATGTGGATCTGATTTGAACAAAGATAAATGGCCTCATTTTTTTGCAGGAACTTTTCATCAATAATACCAGGTATGTCATGTATATTAGAACAGGTTCATTGCATTTGGTCCTTTTGACATTTTATGAGGCAATGGTAATGAAAGTTGTGAGCTGCTACATAGCTTTGTGTTAAAGAAAACAGCACTGTAGATTATTTACAAAAGTCTATTAAAAATGTCAGATAAATAAATGAGCTATTTTTGCAAGACATTATAAATTCCATTAAGGAACTAAGAAGAAACTTTCTTAAAACTATGTAGCACTTCACAGGACTTCTGAAAATTACTCGTACTGAAAATTTTATTGCTCTACAATGAAGAAATTCATTGCAGTTATCAGTAGATATGTAATAATTAGTAATCTGGACTTTGTGAACCACCTAGATAAGATCGTAAATTTGGCTTTAGAGTGTTTTGATATTTTCTCTTCATATGAAAGCAAATTTCTTAATTTGTAGCTGCTCTGGGATTTAAACAGTATGAGTTTTGGTATTTTTTTTTTTTATAGCTGAGTTCTCATTTTTGGTAAAATGCAACAAAAAGAATCCAAGTCATACCAATAGCAGTAGTATTGGTGGGAAATCTAGTGCTTTGAAAATTGACACAGTAATTTGTTCTTGTAACATTAGACTAAGTCAGCAATCCGTTTACATTCAAAAATAATGTGCAAGTAGTGAGAGAATGAGGAAAAGAATATCTTTAACATAAATTTAGGAGGTAGGAGTCTACTTTTTTACTCCAGCTGACTGAAGAACGATACTGGAAGTTGTACTATAGCACTTATTTATAGGATAAGGAACACAATCTATTAATCTGCTATAATGGTTTTTTATTTAATATCTGTAAATTTCTGTTAAACTTAAAAATGTTAAATTTTAGGGAAGAATTTTCTGGGTTATGACAAAGCTCAACAGCTCATTCCATAAAAGAAGCACGAGAAGGTATTGTCATGGCAATGGCTGCATCATTACAGATTGTGGATTAATTGTGCTTCCAGTGCCACTTTAGTCAAATGAGAATAATTGTCTGGTGGGAGAAAAAAATCTTTGCTCAAATCTTAACAGCAAAAGGAAGCTATTAGCAAAATATAGAAGTGGAAATACATACACCGCAGAAAATAACCATAGTTCAGTATTTCAGTCAAATTATGATGTGTGGATTTGGAAAGTTTTCTCAGTCAGAAAATCTCCACTTAACAGACTGAAGAACATCAGTAAGGGTTTACAGAAATGTCTCTAATGGGAACTGATATTTCAAAGCAAAAGCTGGTGGGACTGATTACTTTTCTCATTAGGCAGCATCTGTAACAAAATAAATCAGATGTTGCCACATAACATTTCACATATCTGTCAAACTGAAGGATATAATCTGGAAATACACCATGAAATTAGCATAGATACATGCAGAATTGGAATCAACAAGCATTTTCATCTCATACTAATTGACAAAAAGCAGTGCCATTGCCGCACACAATTTCATCTACAATTATTATTAGAGGGCCAAGTGAAAACACTCTGAACTACAAATTTCCCTTCATGTTTTGATGCTAAGTTCTGCCCAAACCAATGTCTGCAGGAAGTAGAGTTTTCTTTTTTTAGTACTGTAAAATACATCCTTCAGTAGTATCTTCCCCTTTCCAGAGCAAAAGGTTAAATGAGATCCTTTCCCTTCATAGCTTTGGGCAGCTGTGCAGAAAAGGAATGCAAATGTTTCTCCGGCGGGAGTGTGGAATGAGCTCAGCATGCTGGCAGAGACTCCAGTGTGTTGGGTTCAGTTCCAGAGAGCGAGGGGGGGACAGAGGACACAGGGCCCTTAGGCCGACATCGGCTGCTCTGGAGTCTCTGTGCAGGTAGTGGGAAATGACATCCTCTTCCAGAGGTGGCTGAGGCCTCCTGAGCAGGGGCTGCTCTGAAGATGTTCTGTGCTGAGCAAGTAACAAAATAACCAAAGGCGGGGAGAGGGAAAGGGAAAGGAAGTAGGGCGGTGCATGGGGCTTCTTGTAGCCAAAATGAACATTTAATTTTTTCAAGCAGAACAGCATTGCTTTAACTGGAAAGATGAAGAGCGTCCCCATGATAAGTTACTTTTTTAGCACTATAACCACGTTTTGGTAAGAAGACTAAGTTCAAATCACTTTTTTAAGTCACGAGAAGGAGGAAACATTGCTGCCTCTTCTGTATGCTGTGTGAATACTCAACAAAGCAGTGTGTTTATGTGTGTGGCAGCATCAATGTGGTTATTTGGGAATGTAGCTTCCTCAGTGGTACTAGTTCTTCTGTTCTCAGCAGGGTATCAAACACTCAGAAACTCTGGGCAAATGAACAAATATCTCTTTGTTAAGTGCCATTTTCGATGTGCTTGCCAAACATAGAAGTAGTATTTATATAGGGAAGCATAAAGATAGCAGCTCTTCTCCTATTCCTTCTTGAGTCTCTTCAGCCTCACCTCTCCTTAAATGTCTCCAGCTTTGATGCAAGACACTGACAGTTGAAGCTGCGGCTCGTAATCAGCTGATTGTTGATGGGTGACACTTGACAGATTTTTGACGGTTGCTGTTTATCAGGCTGGCACATTTTGTGCACATGTACCTTCAGCAAAGCTCCTAGCTCTAGCTTAGCCTTATGCAAGCTTTCTGGGTTGGTTGAGGATTTTTTAATATTTTATTCTCTTTATTACACGAAGCATACCTTTCTTGATAAATTAACAGTAAACAGACAATACACTACACTCTCTCCATTATCAGGCTGTCCAATGAAGCATGACATTCAGTTTCCTTGCAATTTCTATTTTAGCATAATTCATACTGAAGAGTTACCAATGTTTAAATGTTTGTAACATTATCCAGCTTTCCCCTTTTTCTGCTAATCTATCCACCTTCTGTAGCAGAGAGAGGTAAAATTTAACATGTACTGCCCAAGGGGCCATCTCTTGCTGTTCACTATGGAATTGGACTTTTTTTGTTTTGTTGCTTGTTAATGTTCTTGTTGAAAAAAAAGGAAAAATCGCTAAGGCAAAAAATACTCCTCAATCACAACCCAAGCATGTGTGGGTTGCTCTTACAGAAGCTGTCATGTAATTTACTACATCAATGAGCAAGGGAAGGGCTACAGATATCATTTATCTGGACTTCTGCAAAGCCCTTGATATTCTCTCCCACAACATTCTTTCTAAATCAGAGAGAGATGGATTCAGTGAGTTGATGGATTAGAAATTGATTGAGTGGTTGCATCTGTAGAGTAGTGGTCCATAGCTCAGACTCTCAACAGACACCAGTGACCAGTGTTGTTCCTTAGGGGTCCATATTGAGTCCAGTGTTATTTAATATCTGTATTAATGGCATAGATGAAGGGATTGAGTGCCCCCTCAGCAAATTTGCAGATGACATCAAGCTGAGTGGAGATGTTGACAAACTTGAAGGATACAGTGCCATCCAGAGGGACCTGGACAAGCTCAAGAAATGACTCCATAGGAAACACATGAGGCTCAGCAAGGCCAAGTTCAAGGTGCTGCACCTGGGTTGGGCCAACCCCTGGGATCAATCCAGGCTGGGGGATGAACAGATCCAGAGCAGACTTGCCAGGAAGGACTTGGGGGTGTTGGTGGATGAGAGGCTGGACATGACCCAGCCATGTGCCCTTGCAGCCCAGAAAGCCAAATGTGTCCTGGGCTGCATCCAGAGCAGTGTGGGCAGCAGGTGAGGGAGGGGATTCTGCCCCTCTGCTCTGCTCTGGTGAGAGCCCACCTGCAGTGCTGCATCCAGCTCTGGGGTCCCAGCACAGGAAGGACATGGATCTGTTGGAACCAGTTCAGAGAAGGTCACCAAGATGATTCGAAGGATGGAGCACCTCTCATGTGAGGAAAGGCTGAGAGAATTGGGATTTTTCAGCCTGGAGAAGAGAAGGCTTCAGGGAGACCTAATTGTGGCCTTCTAGTACCTGAAAGGAGCCTACAAGAAGTCTGAAGAGAAACTTTTTACAAGACCATGTAGTGACAGGACAAGGAGGAATGGTGTCAAACTAAAAGAGAGTAAGTTTAGATTAGATATTAGGAAGAAATTCTTTTATGTGAGGCACTGGAACAGGTTGTCCAGAGAAGTTGTGGGTGCCCCTCCCTGAAAGTGTTCAAGACCAGGTTACACAGGACTCTGTGTAACCCAGTCTAGCGGAAGGTTCCCTACCCCGTTCAAGGGGTTTTGAACTGGGTTATCTTGAAAGTCCCTTCCAACCCAAGCCATTCTGTGGTGGTATGATCTTTCATTTACTGGCAAGGAAATGAGTGGTTACTGAAAGGTCAATCCCAACTGCTTCACGTACCAATATTCTGCTTAATGCATGCAAAGATACATAATGAAAAGGAAAGCAATTATTAGGGTAATATTTCAGATTATAATGATTCTCATAATATAATTAAACACTCTGTTTACTCTAATCAGTGACTGTGCTGGTGGTATTCTACCACAATGAAATCTGTGGTTTCAAAGAAAAGATCTTCTAATGTAGGTAACATTTGCAAAACATTGGCACAAGCTGTGCTGCAGTTCAAAAACAATGTGTATTCTCCTGTGTAAAGGAAAAAGATGCAGGATAGTAGCTACATATATTAGCACTAGTAGGGAAACAGGATAATTAAAAGATAACTAGGAAGATAATTAAATGCAAACAGAGACTAACCTGATGTGCTTTAGGCTAAGTGCAATAATTAATCTTGATAGATGGTATATAATAAGGGCTTTCCAATATAGTCTCCTACACTAGGTTGCTATTATGAAATCACAGTTCTTCGTGTAGGAAATAATTGATCTAAAGTGAAGTGCTCCTGCTAGATTTAGATCCTGTTAGATCTTCTGTGGAAGGCACATTTTAGAGAGTAAGAAGGAAGAACTGAAAAACTCAATTAGCTATGGAATTTCTGAGGCTTGAAAATACACAGGAATTCTCTGCACCTCCCCGCTCCTGGCTCTCAAAGACTTTAATGAAAGATGCCGGGGTGGTTGGTTTGGAGACTAGAGAATCTCTGTTGAGGGAAAGGTCCATTGAGCAGAGAGTGGTTGGGCATTGAAACACAGTCCCCAGGGAAGCGGCCGCAGCACCAAGTCTGCCAATTTCAAGGAGTTTTTGGACAAAGCTCTCAGGCATGTGGTGTGATTTCTGGGGTGGTCCTGCACAGGGCCAGGAGTTTGGCTTGAAGTTCCTTCCAGGTCAGGATATTCCATGGTTCTATGATTCTGTGAACTGCAAGGTTACTTTAATCCTACTTTAGAAGGGAACACTTCTTGGGAGGAACACTTCTTTCTATTCTAAAATATCAAAATATGGGCCTTGGGGCATTTTGCAGTTTGCTTGTTTATTTAAACAGATTTAAATATTCATAATCAGAATCCCTAGACAGGATAAACTGAGTGAAACTCTGCTAGTTTGCACCAATATGGAATTCAGTTACACTTGTTTGTCTTTGGCTTGCTTGAAATTACTATTTTGCAAGTTGCAGTGATCCACACTTGCCACTTTACCATCTATATGTCATCTATATGTAGGTATCTATATCATGGAAAGCAAAGGGAAGGCTCAGAGACTGCTCTGCAGCAAGGAAATGAAGGGTGTAGAATTCTGTCTGGATCTTAATCAGAAAGGCACAACAGCAAATACTGTAATAAAATTGATTTAAAAGATAGAAATAGGAAGAGAAATATAATCAGCACATAAATCTTATGTCCCTTCAGATGCTGTGAACCCCACTTTTGTGAAGCATCAGGGAATTACCCCAGCTTGCTGCACAGATTCCACCTGTGGAGAGGTTCAGTATTTCTCACACCCTTTGTTGTGTGTTAAAACAAGCATTCATCTTCTGGTAGGGTGGAATGATGTCCACCAGAGTGCCACTGAGCAGGCTGGGGCACGGCAGCACCTGGCCTACAGTGTTGCCTGCAGGGAGTTGGGGATGCACCAGCTGCTCATGCTAAGGGTAATCCAGCCTTCCCAAGCCTGAAGCACAAGGGCCAAGAGACCAGCGGTGACTTCCTTGAGACCATCAACTCCTCCACTGGAGTGTTTACCCCAAGGAACCCACTACAGAGGATTGGTTAGCTAGTACAACATTGGGTAGGACCGATACCTGTATTACAGGTTATTTAACCTAACAAGGTGCAGAAGTCTCTTCGACAAAGCAGATTTAGGTGTAAAGCTAAAAATGGATGTTTTTGCAAGCAGGTTGTGTTCGTATACCAAAATATGATTGCTCTGAACCAGTGAGGTTAGGGTGAGACATTTATTTGGACAAGATTCAGATTAGATGGAATAATCTAAATCAGATACCTAATATAGAGTCATACAGAACATGGATCTCTTTCCCAGCCAACCACTTCTCCCAAGATTACAGCTAAACTAGCCAATAATTACACAGTTGTTATTTGTTTATTTTGCAACTGCTACATGCACTAGAAAACATCACAACTGTGATTTTCAAGGCCACAGGCAAAGTTCTAAATTCTTATTCTGTCATAAAAAGTAAACAGAAAAGCATGCCTGAGTCAGCATAATCATCCTCCTGCATCTGATGGGCCAAATAAGAGAGAGGTGGAAAAAGACAACTGAATCTGGAAAGACTCCTAACATTCACTCTTAGAGAATATGTCATCAAAGAGTCAATTACGAGAAATATGTATCAGTTACAGAAACCTCCATCAAAAACACCCTTATATATTGAGAATGATTTGTACTTCCTAGGCTGGGTATTCTCATTGGGCAATCTTTGCTCAACTCAAAGGTCCAGGCAGTCTACACCCATGGAAGAAGAAGAATCCTGTCTCTATAAGGCTGAAATGCTCATCAACATAATTGCCATGAAGTACAAACTGTACTTGAGATATGCAGTGAAACCCCACTGGAGCAGATATTGATGCATTTTTTTAATGACACAGCAATTTTTCTTAGATAGAAGAGAAAGCCCTTATAATCACATGAAATGCTTTACATTTTTAGTATCAGCATGCCTCAGTGACATTCTACAGGTGAAGAAATGATATTTATTCAATTCAAAAAGATAAATGTGGGGATAAATACAGCAGCTGTGAGTTGTACATGCAATGGTATTTATTACTTGCATTATTGTATCATGAAGGAGCATGGAAGGATCCATCAGCTGGAAAAATAGAACAACCAGGTACAGTAGGAACCCTTCAACATTTTTAGATGTTATAATTTCACTTGACTTTACAATACACTGAAACAATTTCCTTTTTCTTTATGAGTACATTTGCAATTTTCCTTCAAAAAATTAACAAAGAATTCATTTAGACTGACTTGTGATAAAATAAAACCAATGAAATCTTAATTACTAAACTATTAAATACAGCATTGATGAGTGATTTGCAGATTTGTAGCTCTGTATATTTGTTAATTGATTAATATTTGTTTAATGTTTTTAAATTACAAACATCATGAAAGCAACTAAGAACAATTAGTCACCCTTTTGAAAATTTTAGTTTGAAAGAATTAGCTCAGATGGATTAGAGGGAAAATAATCTGACTAAGTGGATGGATTTAAGAGATGACAGTTGGATTTCATTTATCATGAGGTTAAGAAGCAATTCCTGCTCTTAAAAGTAGACCTAAGGATCGCAGAGGAAAAATTCGGGATGGTGTTAAGGATACCATATGTGTAGCATTGCCTTTACCATCTACAAATGGGACAGCTACTGTATGGGTTTGGCACAGCTAGGGTTTGGTGTGCATGGAAGGAGGGCTTCTGTGAGAAGCTGCCATGTCTGACACAGCCAATGCCAGGCAGCCCCAGGATGGACATGCCACTAGCCAAGGCTGAACCCCTCAGTGATGGTGGTAATGCCTTAGGGATAACACAGTAAGAAGGAGGGGGATAACCCCTGAACAATGGCAGCTGCAGCTGGAGAGAAGAGTGAGAATTTGTGAGAACAACAACCCTGCAGAAGGTCAGTGCAGAAGGAGAGGCAGGAGGTGCTCCAGGCACTGGAGCAGAAATTCCCCTGCAGCCCCCGGTGCAGCACATGGCGAGGCAGCTGTGCCCCTGCAGCCCTTGGAGGCACATGGGGGAGCAGAGATCCACCTGCAGCCCATGGAGAGCCTCACAGTGGAGCAGGTGGGTGCCTGAAGGAGGTTGGGACTGTGGTAAGCCTGTGTTTGAGCAGGCTCCTGGCAGGACCTGAGGCCCCATGAAGAGAGGAGCACACAATGGAGCAGGTTTGCTGGCAGTACTTGTGGTCCTGTGGAGCACCAACACTGGAGCAGCCTGTTCCTGAAGGACTGCACCCCCTGGAAAGGGATTCACATCGGAGAACTTCATGACCTGAAGCTTAGGTCACATTGGAGAAGTTCATAGAGGACTGTCTCCCACAGCAGCAACTCCACACTGGAGCAGGGTCAGAGTGGGAGAGTCCTTCCCCTGAGGAAGATGGAGAGGCAAAGACCAAGTGCAGTGAACTGATCACGGACCCCATTCCCCGTCCCCTTGTGTCATTGGAGGGGAGGAGGGAGAAAATTTGGGAGTGAAGTTGAATCTGGGAAGAATGGAGGAGTGGAGACAAGACATCTTAAGATTATTTTTCATTATCCTAGTCTGATTTGATTGGTAATAAATTAAATAACATTTTCCCCAAGTGGAGTCTGTTGTGCCCGTGACAGTCACTGGTGATTGATCTCTCCCTGCCCTTATCTCAACCCACAAGCCTTTCATATCTTCTCTTCCCCACCCTGTCAATGGGGGGAACAGTGGAGCAGATTTGCTGGGCATCTGGAGTCCAACCAGGGTCAACACCTACATTTCCCTACTATGTGACATGACAACAACGATGTGGTTGTGCAGCTTTTTGACTGTGCCTTCACATGTCACGTCAGCAATTTCTTTCACTAATCTTTTACTCTCTATTCTTTCATTAGTCATGCTTCTGTGAGTTTTGATCTCTACCTCTATTCACCAGCTGAGAGGAATCACTGACATTTGGTGTATCTAAGATAAAATCCAACACCTTTGAGTTTAATCTCTGGCATCCTACAGCCCAGAGAGTTTCCCATGGCTTGCTGCAGTTGCACGTTGTAGCTGAACTGGATTCCCTTCTTCCTTTCTGTGTGATAAAGAATATGTCTTTATCCTGTCCTATTCTCAACAGAATACTTGCCTAGTCTTATCAACCTTGTCTCAAAAAAAAAAAAAAAAAAAAAATTGAGACAGATTGCAGTTATCTTATCCCAGTACCAAATAAAATAATAAATAGGTGTATTTTCCTGTGAGAGTTAATCTGGAGTTTCTCCAAATTAATTGTGAAAAGGATATGAGAGGAATGGCATGTTCTGGATGTTATCTTGGAGAGACAGTGTTATAGTAGGGAGCTATAAAATCTGAAGCTATATCTGTATTTAAGTGTAAACTATTCTTCTTTGTTAGAGAGAAAAGAGGGGCATATATAAGGAAATGAAGAGAAAAAAAGCAAACCTTCCAAATACCCAAGACAACCACTGTGATTTTGGTTTATCTCCTTGTTTACTGAAACTGACTTATTAATGTTTAAAATGCCCTTATAATGTCTGCAAGCATTTCACTAGAGTTTTAAATAATGTATATGGTATTTGGCTAGAGCCATATCCCATATTTCTATTTGATGAATCTAGATTATATTTCCTTCATGGTGAGACCGTGGCTGAAAGTGCTATATTGATTGACCACCAGTAAAAGGGAATTAAATAGTGCTCACCATCCTAAAGAATGTGAAATTACAGAATGGTGTCTTGCATCTTTCTGCTTGTAATCTCCCAGGTGGTGGGATTCAGTGCTTTCACATCCGTTTTAATTATCCCTTCCAAAATTAGAAATTTCCTTTTGGGGAAAAAACTTTAAATTAAGACCTCAGAATATTCATTCTCCTGGGCAGCCCCTAGGAGTCACTATACACTAAATGCTGCGTCAGAAACAGTTATCAACCTGCAAATCTTTTCTAGGATCAAATGCAAATCCATTCAGTTCTGCTTCTAGACTCTGGTACATGAGGTTGATAATCTGACCACTGTCTGGTGAGTCTAAAATCAGACAAAGGGTTTTTCTCACAAGAACATGCCACCACACACAAAGGTTATCACAGCAAATTAAAACATTTTTTAGAACCACTTTGTATTTGAAAATTAGAATTATTTGAGAGTTAGGTAGATACTGCTAAACTATCACGCATCCATGACAAGGAGGATTTTGTATTAAGTACTTCTGAGTGAGTGCTAGGTCACGGGAAAAACAATATAGTAGCATCTACTTCAATTATTTTTGCAAACTTGAAAATAATTACTTGGATTTTAACAGCTGTTTGTTTTGTCTTGACTTTGTTCCTTCTAGCAAAGGTGTCATCACTGGCTGACACATTGCTGACGTGTCTCTAACTCAGCATCAGCCTGCAAGTTCTGCTTTCATCCAGCACAGACAGCTGACCTTCCGTTTTCTCAGCACAGCCTGTTCATTTTGAGATGTCTAGAGAAAAAGCTGATAAGAGGAGGCAATCTCGCTTAACTGAAATCACCTCATGATAATAAAACTGTCCCACCAAAACAGCCCTTGAAATTGTCTCAGATTTGAGAATCTTTTAATTTGTTTTATTAGTCTTCATCAGAATAAACAGAAAATATCTGGCAACAGCTTTCTTTGCCTGTTGCATTAGGTTGGTCTGATGTATCTCTCATTGAATTGCTGTAACATCAGATCATGCAAACAATTTATGGCAGTGACTGTCAGTAACTGCTGAAGCACAGGGTGCCCCAGAAGAAAATGAGATATGCTCTTACAAAACAGTAGAAGCTAATACTTTACTACTGCTGTTCAGTGGGTGACAATGGTGCAAAGGAAACAAGGAAAACAGGAGAACAAAGAAAAAAATTATTTTCTAGAGCCGGTTCTACTTCAGGTACTTGTGCTAATGTCACAGTTTGTTTGTCTTGCTGTAGTTAGTATCTTGCTGTCAAACTACATGCCTTATGTATGATTTCGGGCAGTCATGTACACATGTGCTTCATGGATGGAAAATGCTGCCTTCTCTGATGCTGTAGTGTAATTTACAAGGATTTTGAAGCACTATTAGCAATTCTACAACTTAGTAGTTATCAAGCAAAACTGATCCTTTTTCCCTTTTCTTGAAAGTCTGTTATACCTGAAGAAACTGCACAAGGGTCAGCTGATACTTTAAGAGGACAGTTGGAGACAGCTTAAGAGTGACAGAGTTGACATATACACATAAGAATAGACACCTGAAATGAAAGTGTGTATTACTGTTTTGTTCATCAGAGAATAAGATGAATATTTCAGGTAAAAAATAAAATTTAAAGAAATTTTTCATTCTTATTAAGTTTGATATTCTCATGTAAGAATTTTCTCATTGCCAAATATACTTAAAGAAGTTAATATTTTTAAACTGCACAAAACCCTCCAAAACTGGGTCAAAATATATATTAACAGGTAGATGTACTACCCAAATGGAAAGGTTTTTGCTCACTGTTTTCAATCCAGAACAAGAATTCCTAGAGGAGAAAGAAGTAGCATATAACAAGTGTAATCAAAATGGGAAATCTTATTCCAACATCAGATCAGATAGACGTGGCACTTAGAGACATGGTTTAGTGGTTGACTTGGCAGTGTAGTTTAGCAGTTGGATGCAATGATCTCAAAGGTCTTTTCCAACCTAAATGGTTCTATGATTTGAGTAAAAATAAAATGTTTCATTCCTTTGCAATTTTCTGTTGTAGGACTAGAGCTAATGGGATGCTTTGCATGCTCAGTTTGCAGTATTAATGCAGTGTAGCAGCTGTAATATGTGAGGTGGTCTGGGACTGCACCTGCCACCTGCAGTGGGCCAGGAAACACATTTTGAAACAAGCATTGTTAAAGTTAACTGCTGGAACTGCATTGCAGACTGGTGACCCAGATGCATGGAGAGTTCTGCATATAAGTACAGAAAGATCTGGCATGGAACTACTCTTTCTTAAGAATTATGATTTGAGAGAAAAGATCATGCTGAATTTGGAAGATGATGAAAAATGAAAGGGAAAATTCACTGAACAGGGAAAAGGGGAAGTAAAGGACGACAAACCAGAGGCCAGTTGATATGCCTAGAATCAATTCTTTGCCTCACGGGTCCCTATTTGCTCTTTTACACTTGTCAGCCAAGCAGTGGAGTTCAGATTCCTGGATCCTGATTAATGTGGAGCTGAGAAGAGAGACAGCCCATCTGGAAAAGCAGCACTTCAGGAGTGTCAGAGAAAAAGCTGTAAAACAGCTTGAGCAGCCCAGAGAGCTGTCTCACAGTGACCAACAGTAGTCAGTGTAAAGCAGTTGAGCTCTGCAGTGCTATGTGCTGCTGCCTGACACCTCACAGAATTATACCACAACCTGTAAAGAAGAAGCAGGAGATGGTCCATCAAAAGAGTGAGAACAAAACGTGTGTTGCCACTGATGATTCTTAGCTGGAAGTGGACTTTGGCATGCTGTGCTGCACTGCAGAGCAGCAGCTCAATGCCAAGAACCAGGAATGTGAGCACACCTGCAAAGCTGTGCCTAGATGTGTGGTCAGACCAGACAACCATCAGATATGCCTTTCAATATGTAGGATCTGACAACAGGAGTGTCTGGGTAGCTAAGGTACACCAGCCAGAAAGTGATCTAAAAGGAGGCAGAGAATGTTCTTTTACTAGTCAGAATGAGTATGCAGAAAAAAAATTATATTTTTATGGAGTAAAGGTGAAAGAACAACCAGTGTTGACAGAAAAAATTATGTTGTATCTGAACATCTAATGAAGATGCTATCAGAAACTCATAGAAGAGACGACACACAACTTGAAGAATGCTCATTAAGAAAAGAGAATAATTGCAAGTTGAGGTATAAGATACTGAAGAACAGAGTGATTACCACCATCTCTTTTAAAAAGAATATAAGTGGCTCAAACATTGTGTGCTCATGTTTGTAAACTGATCAGCTTTGTAGGATATAGAAATCACACTCTTAAACTGCCAACTAATTAATATACTGATTAGGAAGCAGAAAGTAAAAAATAATTAAAAAAAAAAAAAGTAGTCCTTCAACTGGAGGAGCTTAAATTTTGAAAGACGGCCAGCTGGAAAGCCATGGTAACCCACAGATGAGCTAACTGTAGGCATACAAGGTTTAGCCTTTCAGTTAAAGAATTAAATCGGCAGCAAGCATCTGGAGATGTATTGTTCCTATGCAAGGCATAGTCTTAAAGAGCAATCTGTTATTTCCCAAGGCTACTGAACAGAAAGAAGATCCAGAGACACCACAGATGGAAAAACAGATTGCTTAGGGTGTACAAAAGACAGTATAGTCTTGCAGCATACAGTGGATCTGCCTGCAGATGTGTAAGGCCCCAGAGAAAATGTATGTTAAACTATCCCTTTGATGGAGCTCACAGTTCATTAATCTGTGACTTGGTTGCATCTCAGTTGAGGTCATGAGAGGAAACCATGAGCAGAAGCTCATTATGTTGGGGGACACAAAGACAGACAATTCCCTGCTTCAAGAAGCAGGAGAACTGTTGTTGCAGGGGTACTGTAAATTTAGGTTGAACACACTCTGTGGGCTAGCAAAAGATAGACAGACATTCCAAAGAATGAAAAAAAAAGGTTTTTCTTTCTTTACTCTTAAAAGGTCAGATCACATTGAAAACTAATGTAACATTTTATGTCATAACATTATGTTAAAAGTCCTTTGAAATCATTAGAGGAGCCAAAATTGTTCTGCAATGGTCACGAAGAAAAGGAACACTTCGTTTGTGTGGAACTAGCAGAGATAGTTCAGATGGACCCCACAGCCAAAATTGAAGACGTGTATTTAATACTCCTCAGGATCCTTTGTACATTTTTTTTTCCCCAAATAGCTTAACACCACAGCAAATGAAGTTTGGGTCAATGAGCTATCTACTTGCTTCCTTTGAAGGTTAATAGTCTTCCAAACTCTGTAATTTTTAAGTGTTTCAAGATTTAATAAATATGAACGTTAGTGGGCCAGAAAACTCCACATTTAGCTCATTTAGAAATCCTGTTTGTAATTTAGCCAAACCTGCAGTTTGAAAAAAGTTTATACCTAGTAGATGATGCTTAATATCTTTCACGGTTACTAATGGTCTGGAAAGTGCTTCGTCATGCTTGTGTGTAGTAATCAATCATCCTGTTACTTCTTAAATAGTGAAAAAAGAATTATTGAATACCTATGGCTTTTCTGCTTTATTTTAAGAAATCTATGTCCATCTACTAATGAACTGAAACTATTCTTCATTTTTATCATTTAATAAAAAAATAGCGGCAATTCGTCTTATTGTCATTACCTCTGTTTACCATGGATTTATTTGTTTGTTTTCTTATTGTGGAAAGATGGCTGGGGGTAAAATTATAGGAAACTGAGAAGTTATATTCACATCCTAACAGTAGTTATAATGGTAAGGAAGTTATAAGGCAAATTACATTTGCTGCTCCCTGATGGAATGCGGTTTGCACGCTGGAAACCTATTCCAGGATGATTCCCCACACCCACAACCTGCAGCCATAGCACCTGCTAAGGGGGATGGAACTGAGGGTGGAGCAGGGTGGAGACACCACGACCAGGCTCTGCTGAAATCCTTACAGGGAGGATTCAATGGTACTTTGCAGCTGAAAAACTGCATAGCACCTGTGAGCCAGGGGAGAGAGAAGTCCTGCTGCTGAGCCAACAACTGTGGTGAAATCACTCTCCTCAGATGAACTTGGTTTATTATAACCTAATTGTAATATTAACCCATATTTTCATCCCAAAGGTACCCCCTCCAAGGCACAGCCACCCCTCACTGGGCTGTGCTCTACATTTTATTGACTATATCTTTAAAAGCAGCGCAAGAGAATTTTACACCAATCTTTAACAAAGGTATGTATGACTAGAACCACGCAAACTTCAGCTAAACACAAATAGAATAAAAATAAGTAGAGAATGGAGACAATTTAGGGAAGACTCCATTCTGACTGCTGGAATCAGGTGATGGGATGAATCTGTCTTCTCCCTTGTAGGGGCACCTATTGGGTAAGAACCACACTCCATGTGTGTTGAATGCTGTTATTGGGGATTACAGCTTGTCTGTGTCCTGCTTTGAATATGTTTTTTGCAGTCAGATACTATCAACAACAGTCCTTGAACCTTAACCTGTCATAATTTCATATTAATAAAGAGTGTTATTCCGTAAACTGTTATTGTGAGTCCTTCACAGGTGCTGGCTGTCACTGGCAGCAGGAAACACACAAATGAGGAGCAAGACCCATTGAGGGGTCATAAAATGGAAAGACCCTCTAGAGAATCTCCCTCATGCTGTTGGGATGTGCCCCTGAAGAAGTCAGGCAAGCTGCCCTCCCATTCAGCAGCACTGTTCAGTGAAGGGTCCCCCTAATGGGACACTGACAGACTGGTCAGGCACAAGGATCTCAGCTTTCCTGATGTGCTGACAGACAAATCAAACACTACAGATCTAGGAAATCTCCCCACACTAAGAATCAGGGTCTCCCCATTTCATGTGACATTTATCTTCCCTTATCAAAATATCAAAATCCTTAATTTATATACATTGTTGAACACACCTCTTCCTCTTTCTTTCTTTCATAAAATACTATGATTTCTTATTGTTGCTTTTGCTTAATGAAATTTTATCTAATGTCATCCTCTCTCCTGATTACAGAATTTTAGCTGTGAAGACATGCAATGAACTCTTCCCAAAAACCTGTAAATTCGTAACTTTTTTGACTTCTTCTTAGTTAAATTATCTCAAGATTTAGGAAGTTTTCCATTTGCAAGCAATGAACTCATATTTACAGATGATTAGGATGTTTCTTTGTTTGCCCATTTTAAACACAAGTAGGTCAGGATTACTTGTTCCTAGGCAATATTGAACTGACCTGCCAAGCCATTAAAGTACCTTGACCTCTCATAATGAGATCCTGAGAAGAGATTTGGTGGCAGAATGAGCCAACTTAGACATATATCAGTTCCGAATCAATGTAGAAAAAACATGCATATTAAACCTGCAGGCAACTTACTTTTGTCTGTACATCTGCACACTTCCTGGGCAGAAAAAAGTAATGGATTTCAACAGAGAAGTCAAATCTCTGTATTTCTGTCTTTTTCCTTAATAAACCATATTCTGTAATCTCAGAATCATATTCTGCAATGACCGGTTATGAATTTTATTATTAAAAATTACACCTATAACCCTAGAAATGCAACTGCAAAAAGAGTGTTGCCTTTACGAGGTCAAAAGTTTCATCTTTTACTGAAGGAAAATATGCCACTTAAGAAAGTCATAATAATTAAGGTTTACCCAATATAGTCTTGAGGTAACTCCATCATGGACTGCCTGATAGCTCCTGGCAGACTATTCAGATTATTAAAATGTGTTTGGATTAGAATATATTATGGACTAGATCATGCTACATCAAATGGATATTTTATATTTATATAATATCTGTATAAAAATAATATAGGTAGGTGCAGTGCATAACACCTCAAAAACCTTAGATACAAAGAACAAGTGACGCAATCTCTCTGTGCTTCATTCCCTCCATTGCCATGATTTTCTTTTCCAGTCTGAGCTGTCTATTTAGATGAAAAACTCTTCAGGGCAGAGGCTTTCTCCTGCATTTGTGTACTCCCAAGCATAATGGACCTTGATTTTCTGTATCTCTAGGCTCTGTGATAATACTAATAATTAACTAATTCACTTGATTTGCAATAGGAATGGTTTTGAGCTCTATAACATGGTTTCTGTTTAAATTAGTTTCTTGTACTGAAATAATCATGAAAACAACCTACTTCTTTCCTGTGTGCCAAAGTTTGGGATAGTTAGATGCCAAGTGTTCAGCAAAACTAAGATCTGATTTTTACAATAGATTAATTTCAGGGACACAATATATTAGAAGTGTTCTAAGGCAACTCTATGTTACAAATAATCTCACAGTATTTGTAAAGGTTTTTTAAGAGGAGCTACTATACTTTCCTTATATTAGGAAGTCACTGCCAAGTATTTGTGTACAAATTCTGGTTTTTAAATTTCATTTAATGACTAGGATGCCTTTTCAATATAAAGTGTAAATTTTAAGTCCAAAAGGGTTTTTTTGTATTTTCCAGTTTATTAGTCATTATTTACTTTCATCTAAGATATGCACAGTAATGACTTTTCAGAAAAAGAGCTGGACCCCTGACTTATGACTTAAGAATGATATCTGCAAGTCTAAGAATAGTTCTTAGAGAAAGTGTTAAGTTTTAATGGTATAATGATGTATTCCCTTGGCCTGGCACATAGATCTTCTCCGATGGGTTCTGAAGCACAATAGAGTCTTCATTTGTTACTTTGTTGCACTTAGCTTCCCCTATGCATAATAAAGATCGTAAACAGTGAATAAAGCTCCAAATACGAAAAATTTGCTCTTGCTGAAAGTTACGTAGGCATATGAATATATACGTCAACAGCAACAGAACGGTTGCCAGAGTAAGGATGGATCAGCACATGGAATTGTTCCACTGTTGGCTCAGAACTACACTGAGAGTGTTCAAGTGCAAATGACTAAAAACATATTTATTTCTTTCAGAGCAACTGACTATATCACTTTGTCCAACTGCAAAATTTCAGAAAAGATTTTCTGTCAGATTGTGTCATTAACAGATTATGAATTCTTACAAGCTTTACTAAACTGGTTGGGTCAGAGATAACACAGAACTGTAGCAACAGTTCCAGACATCTGATTGACAGAGCCCTTTATTGTGCTGCTGATTTCAGGGGATGAAAGGAAAGATGCTACACAGATGATACCAGCTGTCTCTGTTTTTTCCTACGGAATATTATTAGAGGTAATATAAATATTTCTTTTAATATTTCTTTCAATATTTCTTTCCCAGCTAAGTAATTGTTGTAATTTCCTTTAGGCAGTGATAAGAATAAGACAGAGTAGATGGATTCAGGGAACAATCTCCTTTTTAAAATATGACCCTCCCCATAGATAATCTGCTTTTGCAGTATAGATGGAGAAATACACAATTGTAAAATCTGAAATATTTTACCAGTCACACAGAAGGCTCACCTTCCAAGTGTTTTCACAAGGATATTATAGCTGGTCACCTCATTGCAACTTAATTACTTCAACAGAAATAACTTCTGTTTTGTTCCTTTCTAGAGGTATTCAGCTTCTGAAACATCTGCACACACAATAATGTATTTAGAGAGTGCTCATGCATTTTGAGCAAGGCTTGATTAAAACTGCTGGAATAATAGATGTCTCTGTACAAAATTTCTGTCTAAATCCTAGCTTATGAAGTCCTTCTGTAGCAGTGTAATAACTGCCAGTATAGGAAATGCCACACCTGGAGGTGAATCAGCAACAGCCTGCAGCATGTACACAGACCTCCCAATCACTCATAGAGACAAGACAAAATGCAGTAAAAAACCAACCCAAAACGCTTTAAGGGGAAACAATGCAACATCCATACTTTAGGAATTAGGTTTTGCTTCAGAATCTGGAGTAATGATTCATAGCATCCTGGCAGGAATCCTCCAGGTGATGCGGCATGCTCCCTGCACATGACTGAGAACAAGAACTGCTTTAACAGATCTCTGGACTAGGAACCTTAGTTTTAAGACCCAGACCTCCAAAAATTTGGAAGGGGTGACAAAGCAGAGTGAATTCTTCTGTGCAGGCAGAACACTTCCAAGCAGATGGCAAAAGATTCTGTCAGATTTGACACGAATGCATCACTCCCAGTGAATCCATGAAACCTCACAAGAGCGTGTGTGAAATTAGTGTGAGAATGTACATTTCTTGATATCGTCTGGCTTGAAGTCATTTATGAAAAGAGCAATGTCACAGAACAGCAACAGCGAGCAAAGTGCTTTGTGCTCTTGTGCTCTTCTCCTTTGTTGGTGCCTGTGCTCTCTAAGTACTCTAAGCTCTATGATTGGTGAATTCTGGGCTTTGTCTGAAGCCAAATTAGGTTATTACAATCTTTAACACTGACCATCTCTGGACACACACTGTAAATACAGATGAGACCTGGCCCTTGTTGACTAATGGACTTGACACGTTTTCCTACTTACCAGGAACATTTTGGATCCGTAGGCAGTACTGTCCCTTTCTTTCTCTTTCTTGCTGACTGTATTTGTAGGCAAAGACCTCTTCTCTTTCCCCCTCTATGTACTGTATAGTTTAATTTTGTACAGTTACCAAGTTCCTAATTAACATCTGAGTCTGTGCTGAACTAATTGATACATTTTATTAGCTATATTTTCTCAGACTTATTTAATTGGAAAATATTTTTTTAAAAAACAAAATATTAGTGCTCTTAATAGCCAAATTCAACCACAGCCTTCCTCAGGTCAATTTTATCCTCTATTTTCCACCTCTACATTTATCCTTATACCCCTTTTAACCCTCACTGACCAAATGATTCTATTCTACTCTTCTAAACTGCAACCAGCTGCACAGATTTCAATAAGCAATTTTCTCTAAGTGCTTTCTCCTGTGACATGTGCACCTTTCCTGTATAGCTCCCAATCTTTCATACTGAAACAGAAGGTTTGTGACTATTCTGGCTGACAAAAGCACAAATGGCAAATCAGACCTCATTTTGACAGTGTGCTTGCTGTGGGAGATTCACGTATTCAGAGAGAGCTCTACACAAATTCCTATTTCATCCTTACTTGGAAATACCTCCCTGTATAAATCCACTGCTGAACTAGGGCATGGATGTATTCAAAGTAACTCTGTAGTAGCAGACTGTGCAAGGATAGTTTCTCAGTACAATGGAAATTTGCTCATCTACACTGAATGCAGCATAGCTATAGCAAGCTAAACCAGCAGAGAATATCAGTCATGGGACAGGTTTCCATCCCAGATTCTGAAGTGTTTTTGATGGTGATATGGCAACTTTGACCGCTCTATATATGAAGACTGAAATATCAACCTGGATTACTTTGTAATAGTCTTAAAATACTACTAAAAAAAGGCAAAAGAGTGCCTTTAAAATACATTATTTCTGGCAAGAAATGAATTTCCACTATAGAAACCTATAGTATTTTTTAAGTATTAGTAAGTAAGTTAAATCAAACCATAATGCTTTCAAGTCCAACAGGAGTTTGCATTTGGATCACATCCCAGTATTAAACCTTGGGGGACACCCCTTGTGTCCCCAAATAGACCCTGTGACACTGATTACAACTCTTTAGGATTTGCCATTCAGTCAGCTCTCAATCCACCTCACTGTCTACTTATCCCATCCACACTTTCTGAGTTTGCCTATGAGGTTGTTGTGTGAGAGAGTGTTGAAAGGGTTGATGAAGTCAAGGTAGATGATGTCCACTTCTCTTCCTTCTTCACAGATAGCAATCAGGTTGGACAAGCAGGATTCACCTTCAGTGAATCCAGGCTGATTATTCCTGATCACCTTTTTGTCATCCGTGTGGATAGAGATGGCCTCCAGATTGATTCATCACATTCTTAACGATGTCAAGAATCTGGCTTCTTTTTCAAATACTGGATAGAAACTGACAGGTGTAAATGATTAAGAATTGATGGGAATGACACTAAGATAATTTTTCAAACCTACTATAATATTCTGTATTATTTTGTATAATTTTTGAGGCTGCAACACTGGTGAAAAGCAGAAGATTAGAACTCAAATTAACATTCTTGTGTTATATTTAATGTTCTGATCCTTCCCAAGGGTGTTTTCCCTCTGAAATAGACACAATATGTAACAATAGTTGACTTCACTCACAGTTTTCAAATTGCTTTGAAACTGGGAGTTTTCTTGGAATTATTCAAATCTGAAAGTATTTACACACATAATTCTGCACATGCAGATTTACTGGAGGCAGGAGAGGAAGAGCTGGACAGGACAGGGATATTGACCTCCTCTGCCAAGACCAGTTGGTCCAAGCTATGTTGCCGTGTCACCATGTGTTGCATTTCCATCCCTACTGTTGTGAAGGTCACCAGTAATTGGCCAGTAGACGGACGAACAAATCAAAAAGTTCATGCTATTACACACTCACATGATTTGCTGAATCAGGAATTTCAGCAACAAACTGAGCAAAACCAGCTTGTGGGAATGTGAGAAGCCAGAAATCAATGAACCTTGAGTATGGGTCATAAATATTTTTGTAGTTAATATAATAGTACCTTGCAATAAAGCACTAGGCTGTGGTAGTTTTTACTCTACCATCATGTGCTGCCGCCTGCCAGACATTGCTACATTTATCCTAACCAGCTGGACATTTCTGAAGCTGCTGAACACAGACCTACTTTTCAAGTCAAGGACTGCTTTCTTTTGCAGGTGCATTGACAAGACTGTGAAATCTCAGAGGATGCAGAAAAAGGATTTTTTGCAGGTTACTGGTCTTTAAATAAGCACAACACATGCTGTTTCCTCAAATGTGTTTAAAAGGTCAGTGCCAAGTCAAAAACTGAGCCAGATTCTCTGTTTTTCTATAGTGATGCATTCACAGTCTTAATTTCACATACCTCTTCTTTGATCTAAGAAGGCTGAAAACTGTGTTTGTAGGGATCATTTTTCATCCTATTGTGATTTTTCTTCCATTTGCCTTCTTCCTCTCTTTATCAGTGAAAGAAGGACCAGAAAATTATAACTATCAGAGAAAGGGACTGTTACATTTCAAGTACACACAGGCCTTGATTTGCCTTCTGAGAAAGCTTCATGACAGCTACGAAAAAACTTCCTGTCACTATTCCTTTTTTCTGCCTTGTGATCTGTGAGAAGAAGGAAGAGAAATGGGAAGTCTTGTGCAAGTTTCTTTAATGTGTTGAATTCTGGTGTGATGGCAACTATGGAGCTTTCCTAAAATGTTTTCAACATTGTACCACAGCAGGTGTACCTTGGAAGGGACCTACGGATAAGTCCATTCTGGAGAAGATACACCTTAAAATACTAACAATTCATGTTGCAGCACCTTGAAGCATCAGTGGCTGTGCATGAGACTTGCCCAAGGCAGGTCAGGTATAACCCTGGAGAGACTGTGCTTTATAGATAAAGCTTCACTTGGAGCAGGTACAATTCTAAGTGACCTAAGGACAAGAACAATGGCAAGGGGAGCAGTTCACCACAATGTTAAACTCATTAGTCTGGTCCAAAGGGACCAGTGGTTGAAGTTTTAATGGATCTACCTTTAAATTATTGTAATCCATTATTTGTGTTGCGTGTTATGGGAATTTCTGTAGCGGGAGCCACCTGAACCAGTGGGGGACAAGCCTTACAAGAAGCAAGTGCAGCAGAAATGCCACCTGTGATGGCTTTGGTAAAACAATAAGCACATATTTCTCTTCAGTCACAGAAATAGGTGTAAAATGTCTACATGACATGTCTCAGGTGTTCAGATATTATGCTTGGGCTTAGTGATTCCCAGAGCAGAGTTCTCAGGAGAGAACATTTTGGTTTGAAGTGTCACAGTCTCAATGAAGAGTTTGATGTGCCTAGTGACTGAGAAAAACAACATTTTGTTATGGTTTTTCACAGTGGACCAAATAGAATTTTCAACACTATGTGCTTCCTTGTTTTGGTTGGTGTTGGGCAGGGGCTGTAGTTTAAAGACATCCCAGCCAAATTTTTCACTAAAACTACTCAATATTCTCCTACTTACCTGAACCTCATTGATTACAGAAAATCCTTGTCTTTCCTTCTAGCACAATGCTCTGCTACTGCTAATATAGTGTTTGTAATCTCTGCCCCTTCCTCATATCTGAGATTGACAAACTCACAGCAGGCCAATTCAGAATAGCAGGAGGAGCTGAAGTCTCTGTTGTTTATCCCTGAAGCTACTGTGATTCTAGGAGAGTTTACTGACATCTGTGAGACCAGAGGGAGCCTTTTCCAACCTCAGCTGACGCAGCACCCTGCAGCACATAATAGCCCTCCATAGTATCCATACTGAAATATGCCTTTTAGGAAGAAAATTACCACTGCAAAATTGCTGGCAATTTGGAGACCTTTAAGTGGAACACCAATTCACACCAGGCTGAATTTTGGTCTTTGAAGCATTGCTATCTTCCAGGTTGCACAGAGCACTCCTGGATTCCTCGCTTGTGTCGTTTATTGGAATAGTGTCTCTTCCTTGGAGAAGATCATTTTTTACTTTGGCTGAACCTGCTTTATTGTTATAAAATTTTATTTACTTAATGTATACCAGCAAAGAGAATCTCATCTTAGATGACATTAAACAGTGGGAATTAGCCCCCAAGGAATTAATTCTAGCAAAAGTCTGTACTGAAAGATAAAACTCTCATCTTAGAGACCATACATGACCCCTTCATTACAGAGAGTGAATCTTGGAATGACATATTTTCCTCATACTTGTGACAGAAAAGACAAGTTTTCTGAACTTCCTCTGATAGCTGGAAAACATTTTATGTATCTTCAAGAAAAGGCAGAAATTGAAGCATTAAGAAAGGATTATCTCTTCAACTGCTACTAAATTGCTAGTTCCATTTGCTGTCAAGTTCATTAGAAGTCATGAGTCAGGCCTACTAATCTGCTTTGTATTGCTTTCCTGACATAAAACATCTGCAAAACTGCCTGAAATGATATTATTCCATGAATTACTGTTGATTAACTCAACTACTGCTACCAACAGCACCAGTTGGTTTTAGGGAAAAACAGAATGATTTCCCCCTCACTGATTAGTAAAATAAATAAGCCCTTCATAAATTAAAATAAAAACCAAACCCACAAGATCTCCTTGTGTTTCTATAACCTGAATTTACCTCATTCCACAGACACTTAGAAAATAGCGTGAACTTCTGACAAATTCCAGTATCAAGCTTCATTCGTGGTGTCTTAATCAGCATAACAAAGCTATCATTATGTGATTGTTAATTATTTTCTACTCTCATATTTAAGACTATTCTCCTCTCTTCTTTGCATATGATTAAAAGAAGAATATCTTTTATTATTTTTCATTCTCCCTTTAAAGCTTTTCACTTGGAGAATGCCAGTATTATCACAATTAAAATGAAATGTTCAAGCAGAGCTGCTGCCTTCCACATCTCTGAGTGGAGCTGTGTAGAGCTAATTGCTTTAATTGAAGTAATGGATTCAGCCTTCAGTGTCCCATGCAGGTATTCCTTTACTTTAGCATCTATATTAAAGGTTTTCTATCAAAAATCACATTAAATTTAGAAATTTATTCGTCTGCATGTTCTGAAATGTGCATGTTGACCTCTCCAGTTATGTGTCTGACTTTATCACGTTTTGTACCTATTTACAGGAGCATGCACAAAGTGTTGAAAATCATAAGGATTTGTAGACTTTGGTTAGAAAAAGCAATCTTCTTGGAGGTAAAAGAATCTATTTATTCTTTACATTGAATTTTATTGTGATTTTTGTTTTCTTTGCATACTCCCTACTGGTATTGCTCTAAACACCACTTTGCTGGTAAGGTTCACAGAATGGCCAAAGGCTGAGGGCAGATTCAGCTGCTGTTAAAGCTGACGTGGTTTGGACTGTGGCTGAGATGAGCTTTTTCTTTTAGAGTTTGATATAACTCATTTTTTAGTCAGCCCTATCCTTAAGGTCCAAGTCAACTATACACTGAATTCCATCAAAAGACAGGCATTGTCTCCAGCTGGGTTGGACTGGGTCCTCAAGGGGCTGCTAAGCATGTTTACACTGCAGGCACAGAGGCCATATATTTTTTCTTTGAGGAAATATAGGACTTTAGCTTTCAGAAGAGGCATCTAAGACTGATATTCAATACCACCATGTCAAAAAATAAAAATGTGAAATATTGCTCTCTGAGTAAAGTTGGAATCTATTTGTACTAAGGTTTTTTCAGATAATCTTTTTATATAGATATCCACATTATTTGTATTTATAAATGGAACTATTTGGTTCATTTGATGAAGGAAAGAAACAGCAAAAATCTTGCAAAACGGAAATCATGCAAGTTTCTGCATACTTTTTTTAATGTAGGCAGTAAACATCTATTAATTCAGGGAAAGAGGAATTTATTAGAATATAATGTCTCTAGCTGACACAATGCTACACAGGATTTTATTTGATTTTACATTATTTTATATTATTTGGTATTCTGTGCCACTTAAAGGCCATAAATAATGTAAAAACTACATTTTCTAGGAGCAATACAGCAAACATCAGGAACTACAAGGCAACAAAAAATCCTTGATTTAAGGAGAATCCAGTTTAAATGCAAGGAAACTTTTTTGTATTTGTGGACGACACAAATTTCTGCTGTGATGTATGGGAACTAACTACACCAAAATTACTGTAATTCACAGTCTTAAAATAGATTCACAGAAATGTCTTGTTGCATTTCTTCACAGCTGTGTAGAAGTATATCCCACCCCCACAGGGCTACCTAATTCTCTCCATATACAAAGAGAGATGCATGCTTTGTGTATTGAGTTAGGTACTTGAAGAAGGTATTCAAAACTTAGTCTGTAACACCAGTCACATAATTTTTTTTTTTATATTTGATATGATTCACAATATAATTTGGATACTTTTCTTAAATTAAAAAAAAAGTTTTTTATTAAAGAGTGTAAAAGGAAGAAAGAATCATTATAGAGCTCAAATTAAGCATTTAAATTTTTTAATGGAAAACTGAAAATTAAATTATTAATCCTGCTTTATGATATTTATTGCGTGTTCCTGAACTACTTTTTTTTCAATCTGATTGAATATAGTTCATATTAAAACCTCTTCTCATTTTGTGATATGTGGACTTACATTTAACAGCTTTTCTTAAAACAATGTTGTACATCTTGTGCAACTTCCCCCACTTCCCCCCGCAACTTTTTCTTTTTCACATAAAACTGTGACTTTAAGGTCTCGTAAAATGAACAGAGTGTTATGCCCACTGAAGTTAATAAGGTTTGTTGCTCTTGATCGATTAAATTCAACAGTTTCTAGAAATTCTCAGTGTCCAGTATAAAAAAATGCAGGATCTCACTTTGCAGAGTGTTTAAATTGAATTTTATACATTCAAAGCACAATTTCTGTCGACTGCATTTGCACTTCTATAAACCAGACCCTAGAGACTCCAGTTAGACAACTAGAAAATGAGAAATATTTAGTTGGTACTGTTCTTTGAGTTTCACTGACTTAAGTACAATCAGAGAATTGTATTCCCATGCAAGTTCTCTGCTGTCTGGGTCACCAAGTAACTGCTTTAACTAGAAGACTCTTCTTGCCTTTTATGCAGAATTTCAAAGGTGGAAAATTTAGGTCCACTCTGTGGATCACATAAAGTAATACAAAACAACAAGAGGCACCTGTGAATTGTCCTCCATTATGAAAATTAGCATGCTAGACAGATGTGACACATGCATATTCACTTAATGAGTTTCACAGGTATTTGCTTACAGGGACGGCAATCTCTGTGCTAAAGATGGCAAAACCTCTTAGGAATTATGCAGAAATCTAAGGACAATTCTGTGAAAACGGAATAATTTCAAAATTTAAGCAGATTTTCATGGGGAATTAAAGAGATTTCATAATTTAAATTTCCCTATCAAAACAGGCTCTGTTTAAAAGGAAAGGAATCTGTTAATAGAATGATGTAATTGTTTCATGGCTTTCTTTGGAAAAGCAGTATTGCTTAGGCTCCCTGTTTGGGAGGAGAGCGTTTTTGTTGTTTTTAATAGCCTGAGATAACATGCATTGCGAATGTCAATCAGATTATTTTTTGTTAAATGTTAACCAAGTACAAATATCTAGAGATCTAAATTTTTGTTGTACCCTAATGATAAAGTATTGCTGATGTGTCCCTTCCATGCTGGAAAGTTGGATGACTCTCAGCATTAAATTAGGAGAGATGATTGGCAGTGCACAGCTTCCAGGCAACATGGCAAGCAGATTCCAGCTCTTTCTTGAAGTTGTTAGGAAGGGCTTGATTACAGCTCCAAGTGGCAGCTTATAAAGTTTCTATTTCTGTCATTCCTAGTATTTTCTTGGGTAGTATGTCTGGAGTGAAGAAATTTCAAAGACAATACAGGTCTTTCATAAAAGCTACAAGAAAGTGCAAATGAAAACCTAGGACAGTGGCATGAGGCCACATGCATATTGATTTTAGTTTAGTTTAGATCTTCTTACCAGTCTATATATCCCATTGAAGGAATCAAATCTCAGAATGGAAACTTAGCCTGCTTTCATTGTCAAGTTTAGGGAAAAAAATACTTCTGACACAGCTCTTCTTCATATCTTAATTAATAATAGAAAATGACAGTTAATATGAGATATTTTCAATATACAAATAGAAAATGATGGTGATTCAGCCACTGCAAACATCTAGGGACATAATTTGCTGCAAACTTAAAATATCAGGTGGCTCCCAGCTTTTGCTTAGATAAAGCAACACCATGAAATATAGATAACATTAACATTTTATATTATCTTTTTTTGCTTTATTGAATTTTATGCACTGAAAACACAAGTATTCTTCATTTCAGATGCTTTTTGTCAGAATGCAATGGCAAACTAGTCTAATAAGACTTTGTTACTCTAGGACAAAAAATAAATAGGATGTTANCAATTCCCCCCACCCCCAAACTCCCCGCCAGGAGGTTTGAGCAGAAGAAAAAAGGGACACTTCCTGTGTCTCCACTGGCTTAAATATGGAAATTTCGAGAAGCGTGACTGGTCAAGAGATCTGTCCATCAGACTCAGGGTCAACCCATGACAGATGTTATTCTTAGTTTCTATCTGTTGCCATTTTATTGTCAGACTGGGGACATACTGACAACAGTCAATATCAAATTGTAACTTTCTGGTCTAGAAATGGCTTTTTTTTATGTAGCGCCTTAAAATATTGTGATGTTTAGCTTGATTTAAATATTATGGTGTAATGTGGTACAAAAATTTGATAATAATAGCCACTACCTACTGAAGTTAAGTCTGGTGGAATATTCCTTTTCTTGTGGCTTCTGGGAAGAATTAAAAATGGGTCTTCAGGTCTGAAAAAAAGAAGGAATAAAAATAATGCAGGCAAGCTGTAATAAAAGTATTGTAAAGCTCTTTCATGAAATAGATGTCATTACTTGCCAAGGTCTTCACAATTAGAGAGAGTCTTAATTTTAAAAGATATCTCCTTTTCAATATTACGGAATAAGTTAAGATCATCTCTACTAGTTTTTTACTCTAATTGGATGCAGAACAAAAATTTTTGTCAATCCTGCTGACACCTGTACTAAATTCCTTTCTGGCTTTGAATGTGCTTTCAGATATAATTCAGAATATTAATGATTATTTTTATAGCCTTGCATAGTCTGAGATTTGAATTCTAAGAGCTCATTGTCCTTCTTCTTGCTCTCAGTTACTAAAATAGACAGTTAGGACTAGCATGCTCTTAAATATTTGTGTAGTTTTAATATGTTCATTATTCTAGAATGATCTCTTATTAATTGCCTATGTAGTGTAGCCATACACACACACACACACATTTGTCTGCATAGATACATACACTCTATATATATGCCATTCAAACAAAAGCAACAACAAGAAAGATATGCAAAGGCAGTGTAGTGGGTTGACCATGGCTGGATGCCAGGTGCCCACCAATCTGCTCTATCACTCCCCTTCTCAGAGGGAGAGGGTAGAGAAAATAAGATGGAAAACATCTCATAGGTTGAGATAAGGCAGTTTACTAAAGCAAAAAAATTGAGAGTTAGCATGTGCATGAGCAAGGGGAAAGAAAGTTTAGTCTGCACCTCCCATCAGTGAGGGATGTTCAGCCACTTTGCAGAAAGCAGGGCTGCAGCATGCAGACCGGTTGCTACGGAAGGCAAACATAACAGATAACAAATGCCCCTGGTTTCTCATTCTTTCCTTAACTTTTATATCTGAGTTTATATCAGAGGGTATGGAACATCCCTTTGGTTAATTTGGTCAGATGGTCTAGCCGTGTCCCTCCCAGGACCCTGCCCACTCCCAGACCCTTGATGGGGGAGGAATGTTGGAGAGACAGCACTGATGCTGTGCCAGTGCTACTCAGCAGTAGCCAAAACACCGGTGTGTTACCAGCACCTTTCCAGCTGCCAATGCGCAGCACAGCTCCGTGACGGCTGCTGTGGGGAAACGAACTACGGCTCAGCCAGACCTAACACAGGCAATAATGCTGAAAATAAACCCATCCAAAAACCGGTTTTTGATAGAGCACCTTTCACTTGGGAGAGCAATATAAACTTTGGTTTAAGAGCTGTTCTGCTATAGGTTTCCCTGTTTAGAGACTTTGTTGGTATAGTCATACTGTCAACCCATTCCTTAGACAGGCTTTCTTATCTCTGGAATCTGGCAATCAGGGTAGATTGTGTGTTAAAAAGTGAGTGTAACTCTATTCAAATCTAGAGATTCACTCACCCACATCTTGTCTCCTAATATTCCCTGGTAAGGACTTACAGAGACAGCTGCATGACCTAAAGTTTTACTTGTATAGTCAGAGTCATGCACTACAACTCAGGTGTTCAGTGGTTTGTTTATTTTGTTTTTTCTACGGTCCCACTACCACTCTGTAATTAAAATTAAAAAAAAAAAAGAAATTTGCTTATAAGAGTAAGTTTACGTGCCTGTATTTATCAACCCTATCTACATGTACCCTACCTGATTCTCTCTGTGTTCTCTGTACTCATGATGAATGCCTTATGCAAATCAGGAATTTCTAATCTCTCTACTTCACCCTGAAAGAGCAAACAGACACTTCAGAATTCTCATAATTAGTCATTTCAAATTTCGTAAATGGGCACATTTCTATTTTTACACAAAACATACTTAGTTTTCTGGAATTTACCCACCCAGAGTGTGTTCCTGAGGCTAAGCACTATCTATGCAGGATCCAGGCAGCCACTGACTTTTGCACAGCTAACCTGAATACCCACAGTGCTTTTAATATACCTTTGTAAAAGAAAGGTTCTGGGGAAATTCTCATTTTCACTCCTTTACTATGAAATAAGAAAAGGTTTTCCCCACTAAATATTATTCCACTCTGTCGTGATGCAATCTCTTGAACTTTCTGTTCTACATCTGCCATGATTCCACTATTAATAAGACACTACAGTAGTGAGACAGTGTGAGAATACTGGTGCCTGCTGATCCCAAAATACTGGCAGACCTGTGCTAGTAAGCCCACAGCTTTCCTGGCAGCGAGCATAGATCTGTGCACAGTAGAGGAGGATGTTTTGTGCATGGGATTGGAAATCCGTATGGTGTGGGAGCTAACAGAAGATTCTGTGGATGATGATGGGGTTATCATGGAATCGACACTGTGGGGGTGGTTAAACTGGAAGGATGCAGAAGCCGAAGCTCAGGAAAATGGCGGTGCAGGAAAGAGCAAGGTCCCTATAAAAAAGCAGGAAAGACTAGTACTAGCTACTCTGTTGAAAAAATCAACAAGAGGAAGAACAAAACATCGTCCACTGCCAAGAGGTGGCTTATATGTATCATTTGAATGACTCAGTACTGTGTGTCCAGTGTCCAAAAAGGGAGCGGGAGCAACATCCACCTATGAACAGCAGAGTGTGTTTACAGAGCTGGGATTGCCTTCTCTGCCCTAGGGATGTGCCCCAACAAAAGTTTTTTCTCCCGTGCATTTTTACAGTGCTTAGTACAAACCTGGATAAAGGTAGTTTTGCTACTGGTAGCAATTGAGTTGTGACTAACTATTCCACTGCACACAAATTACATGCCAGCTTTTACCCACCTTTTTTTTTTTTAAATTATTTCTATGAAAACATTGGAATTATCTTAAACTTAATGCAGTGTAAATCCCTATGAAGTAATTGCCCTTTCCAAACTGTTCTGAGAAAAATGAAAACTGGTCTAATAAGATCCTAGAATCCTGTCTTAGTGTCATACCAACAGCTACCTGTGGAGTGATTTTTTTATTTTAAATATGCTTCAGTGCATTTCTAGAATTAACAACTTCATTTTAACCATATAGACTGCTGTTAGATATAACTGTACTCCTAATTAATACAGACCTGCTTGAGCAAGCAAGCACCCCATTAATGGAGCACACATATTGCTGTCAGAAATGGAATGGAGTGTGCTTTATTTGAGGCAAAAGTTTGGGTAGTGCTGACTGGCCTACATTTTTTCAGAGAAAACAGTAAAAAGTATACTGTACTAATTTGTCTAAGGGCTACATAAACCTCATTAGAAATTTTCAGTCCTACAAGGGCACAAAACTATCTGGAAACAGATATTTAAATATTCATTTCTACCCCCCAAAAAAAGGAAAGAAAAAAACCATCTAATTTTGTAAAAGCTTTCACATCTATGGAAAAAAAGTTGATCATAAATGTATGAATTACTGGTCTGTGGTTAATTCACCATGTCTTAGAAACTCGGCTTCTTAGTAGCTTTGAATTAATGAATGTGAGTTTGAAACAGTGAATGTGCTTTACTGTGAGGCTGAGTTTTACTTTGTGAATTACATGTAATATAAACAATACTTAATTTAAAATGGGAAGATTTTTCACTTTAATCACTGTAGGGGCTGTTTTTCCTTTTGAATAATAAGAACTTTGATATGTAATAATGGCTATCCATAAATTGCTGAATTTTGTCTTCATTTGAATTGTTTCTTACAGGTGTTAAAATAACCACAACTAGTTTTCCTTTTTTTTTTTTTTCCAATTTCTCTTTTGTGATGCAGACTGAAGTGAGAAACTGGGAGAAAAAAAAAAAGGTGTTTTTCAAATCCTTTTCTATTATTTGCCAACAGCAAGTTCTTTTTTTCTGGTAATATTAAAAAATAATATTTGATAGTGAATGCTGTCACTTAAAACTGAGTAGCAGCTGTCAGATTCATGTCTTGTACTAGTAAGTAAACATACCGTGTAATTCAACCACTAGAGTTAAAGATGCAGGTAGCAATAATATTTGTCTTGGTTTAATACTTCTATGACCACATTCTCAGCATTTAATATAACTCACTATTAAATCATTTGCTATCATCAGCCTATTTCCCTCCCCTTCTTTCTTTTCCTTCCAGGGTATTTACCCTTTCTGTAATGTCAAAAGTAAAAGGTAAGATACCTCTCCATTTCTCTTTTTGTAATAATCCCAAGGCAATTTGCATCATGTTTTAGCTCGGGAGGTTTGTCTCCAAATTCTCAGTTTAAATTTGACCTCAGGCTTAATGGGGCTCATGTAACCGTGGGAACAACGACCATAGGAGGTAAACAGTTTTTAATGATATTGTTCACGGTACCATTAGGGGCACCATCCTCGGATTGCAGTATTTCATATGGTTTTGCTCAATGCTGGGTTTTTCATGGGTCATGCCATCCAAATGAGGAGTAAAAGAAATTTTCTTGGTCAACATTTTACTGACAAAAAACTAGAAGCCAGTCAGATTTGAGGAGGTTTTTAATGCATTATACTTATTTCACCTTGATGTTGGCATTATTCCTGGGGTACAGAGAAGCTTTCTGCATAATGAAGTGTTCTTTTATTATTGCTGTCTTCTTCATCAACATCATCACCATCTTCTTTGTCATTTTCATAATCATCAGTTTTGATTTGCAGATGTTAGTTCATATTTTGTAAAAAACAGTGTCCTTAAAGTGATCTTTCTTTCCTATCATTACCTCTATTACTTTCCATTTGAATTGATGGGATTTAGAAAGGATTAGACATATTTCCAGTTTTTGTATAATAGCAAAATCTCAAAATTTGTTAAAATCTCTTATTGACATTTTAGTGTGTGTTTCTGGTCCAGTTGCTAGCTGAATTTAAAGTGCAGGATTACACACACTTGCATCAGAACACACTTGAAATTGCTGTGTAGATTTTGAGAGGTTTTTTGAGTAAGCTACTTTCTTCCAAATAGATTTTTTACTTCCCTGAAGACCTTTAAGTTTTCTTTTCAGAGATAGTCCTAAGAAGAACAAGGCTACCATCCTCACTGGTAGCCAGAGCAACGCCAGGGCACTGGTGCAAGTCTGGGAACTGGACTGTCTTGTAGGTGTTTACTACAATTTTAGCACTTTAAATAATAGTTCCATGCAAGGGTCAGGTGTTGAGAGGTCAGGTAATTTTCCCAGCTTGTGATTTAAATGCTGACACTTTCAGAGGTTAAGATACATTTTTAAGTAGGCCACACACGTCCGGGCATCCCTCAGTTTACCATTAAAGCTATCGTGCTTTTCTAGCACGAACACAAAAGTCTGGCAAAGTCTTTTTCTACCCTTTCGGATACAGAAACTGGTTACTGATTTACTTGCAACTTAGTAATAACAGTACATCATATAATGATATGCTCTAAAATGGAAAGGGTCTAACTATCCTCTGAAAATGTAGTTGTCTATTTTCTGCTCCTACACCCATGTGTGTTAAGGAAGGTTGAGTTGTTCTTTAAGACCCTGGATAAGCCTGAACTACCTACTCTCTGAGTGACTCTGTTCAAGCCAAAAGAGCAGCTACTTTGTTGTGCACTGTAAATTGCAGCATGGACCAGAACACATCCTCCTCTTCCTACCTCTTGTTAAACCAGCAAATGAACTGATCACGGGAAAGAGCTTCAACTTGAAGAATTTTATAGATAATTAGGACAATTACATGTGTTCATGGATGTGCTGCAACCTTGATCTCTTAATAAAGGATGCCAAAAGGTTTATACAAGTGAAAAATTGCTAATTTTTTTCCTCCTTCCTCTTCTCAACAGTGAATTCACAATGTCAATGCTCAGTTTGAAAAGAGAAGAATGATTAGTGCTACTAGCAACCAGAATAATGAGAACAAGATAGTGAATAGAGATTTTTTGTGTGCAGCACCTTTGATAAACTAGCCATGAAAGAGGGCTCTTATTACTGTGGCAACTATTTTAAGAGAAAAGTTCCCCTGCTGAATTTCTCTTTTGGCTTTAAACATAATGATAACCTCCCACATCCAGCAGAATTCACCTCTCAAAGCCAAAGCCATGCTTTCTGCTTCCAGAAAATAATGCACTAAAGTGTCCTCATGGACTTGGCAATCAATTAGAAGAACCAATTCTCAGTGAATATATATATATATATATATATATATATATNNNNTATATATATATATATAAAAGCTACCAAGTTGCTCCTTTGCTGCTCCTTTGGAAAAGTGTTTCATTGGTTACACTCTGTTTCAGATACTATGGCAGGCTGCAGTTTCATTTTTTTTCAGTGGATCTACTTTTTTATATACTTCACTTGCGTGTGGTGCTCAAGTAGAATGCCACTGTAAAAGAATACTTTTTCAAATAAGAACTTGGGTCATTAAATTTTGCAGAGAATTCCACACCACAGAACTTGAGTGTAATGAAAAACACTTGACTGCAGACATTTGGTGGCAATATTCATAGCTAGAGAGGGACAGCAAATTAGGCCTGCTGTGTTACATGCATTGTCCTGCTAGAATGAGGCATATTAACTGAATTCAACTCTGCAGTCAATAGATGTCTTTCCTCCTCTTAAATGTATAACTCACTGGTGGGCAGCAGAGACAGCAGGAAGCAGAAGGGCAAATGGAAAAAGAATCTAATAATTATGCACAATACATTTTAAATGCTTATTATCTATGAACATTTGGTCATTCCGAATTTTAGAGCTCAACAGCTAATTTTGCAGTAAAAATAAGGTTTAGAGTTTTCCTTAAAAGATATATGTATTGATTATGTTCAGAAAAATGTAAGTAGCTATATCTATTTAAAAAACATTGCCATTAACAGGAGAACTAAAAATCTGTTAGAATAATATTAAAGCAACAAAACATTTCACTAAGTAGCTGAAGATTATTATTTGCTTTTCATAATTAACTTAGAGAAGAAATAACTTAAATTCAGACTTTTTTTGTTTAATTACATTTAGTAACAAATGAAATTACATCTTAGAAGTTTCTAACAGAATATCTCAGTCATATATTTTCACAATAAAGTATTTTAAATGTTTATAGATTTGTTAAGTTTGAGTAAATTTTCATGGCAGAGCATACCTCACATTTCTTACATCAAAATGGCAGCCAGTCTCTCTTTCAAAAGTTATGTTCTTTCTCTAAGAATACACAGCTTTTTATTTCTTATTGCTGCTACTTCAGTAGTTTCAAACCAGTTTCACAAAATCTCAGATGGTGATTTGAACAGTATCCTTCTATATTTATTATTGGGCAAAGCTGCAAGCAGACAAAAAGAAATAGCCATCAGAGACAGAGATAGAAGTTCAGATAGGAGCGAGAGTTTTTAAGACTGCTCTGCAAAAGTCCATTGTGAATTTACACCAGCTTCCATCTTAAGTATATTATCATACTAGTGGTTCTTTCACACTCCATTTGCCCATCCCTCTTGCAGTTAAGTACCTTGAAAACCAGAGTGCAAACCCTCTGGGACACAGGACTACCCTGTCAATTTGTGTTGGGAGCCGTGCCTGGCTGGGACTTTCGGGTTCTCCAGCAGTGGCTGTCAGCACATTTTGATAAATAAAACATTAAGGATTATTCGGTTATAACATTACAGACAGAATTTGTGTTATGTTGTACTTCTGAGGTTGGTTTGCCCACAGAACCATTCTCCTAAAACCACTTTCCTCTTTCCTTAGTGCATTTTCCCCTTTCTATCAATATATTTCCCTTTGCAAGATCCACGAGAAAGTATATATGAATATATGAAATCAATGAAAGCACTCATTTTATATATTTGGCTGCTTTTCAGTGAACAAATAAATAAGAATAATTTTGAAGCCTGGCTACTTGTACTGTAAAACTAGATTTTAGGATGATGCAATTTATGTAACATACTCAGGATGAAAAATATTCATCTTAAAATAAAATCCTGATATAGGCATACTTTTAAAAGAGAAATATTTTACACTTATCAGATTCTGGAGGGATGTTTAGAGCCACAGATAAAAAAGCAAGATCTTTATTAGTCTAATTTATTTCATGAATTCCATTTTACAGCATTTAATCCTTTCAGCATTCAGTTGACAGAGTGGATGGTTGTCTCAGAATTAGGGAGAGGGGAAAGCATAACTCTATGTGGATTGGCCAATTTATTATAGAAATTGAGTAAAATATGACTGCCATTTAGCAGAAGTTGCATAATGTTGTTAGGTGACACAAATGCCACCAAATTAAGGATATCATTCATCAGATAATTTGAGATATTAAGTATAAAGCTGAAACCTATCTTTTTAGCATGTCTTTAGGAATGTTAGCTTATTCAGGACACGTGGTCATGTGCAAGGTCACTTTGCTTCTTGAAGGCTTTTGAGCTCTCTTCTACAGATGTGAATATGCTGCAATTCAACATGCCCTGGAAACCTCATGGTGGTCCATCAGCAAGTGGGGGAGGGTGATTCAAGATGTACTCCTAAAATATAGAGGCTTGTTAGCCCCTTTTTCATCCTGGCTTCATCTCTTGTGAAACATAGACTCTTCTATCTGACTTGTCATATTAATATAAACCCACTTCATAAATACACTTGAAGTACAGGTCTGTCAAGGGAATATATTGCTTTAACTCTCACAGTGTGAGTTATAAATAGTATGGAAGTTCAGCATATGAGACACAACATTAGAAAAAGACTATTAATACTGACCTTAAATCTTATTGTTTGTTACAGGTTTCTTAAGGTGTGATTTTGATGTTCATGTTGTTGCTGTTAGTCTAGTGGTTTAACTACAACTGTGGAAATAAATATACTTGTGAGCTACAACCACTGTTTCCAGCTTAGCACGGCAGAGTCATTTTTCTTCTGAAGCCAAGGTATGGTTGATCGTCTTCTGTTGAGGTGCTAGAGACATTTATAATGAATGAAGGCACATGTATGTCCTTAGTCTGTCTTCAAAAGTGATTGTACTACGGCCCACAAGCAGATGATGTACTGAGATAATTTGCTCTTTATTAGGTTTTAGTGGCTTGAGAGCAGGGCAAAGCACCTGATGGCAGGATCAACACATGGAACTAACAGTAATTATGTGACTGAGACAATTATTTTATAAGCTCAATGTGAGCAATTTTTTCTTATCTTGCTGTCACACTGCTCCATGACAGGAAAACTAGGTTGAGTTTAAATCCCATCCATCCTGAGATGGGAAAAGTAAATCCTGGACTTACTCCAGGATGATTATTTCCTGCTGAGTATGATGAATTGCTTCAAAGTATACAGAAATTAAGTTAGGTACATCCCAGACTCAGAAATGAGCTGCTTCTACATCACATTCAAGTTACACAGATTTGCTTTGTTGATGGTTGGACTCAATGACAGTCGAGTTCTTTTCCAACCTATATGATTCTATGATTCATGAAAAAGGTGCTGTCTTTGTAAGGTCAAACTTAAAAGTATTCAACTGTCCTTCTTATTTAAAATCAGCCAGACTGCTTTGGCACCAGAGCATCCTAAAACACCCATCTGTGACCTAAACACTAGCATCTCTCAAGTGCAAAGAAAGAAAGAACAATTTCTACTACGGCTTTTGATTTAAACAACTAGCATTGACAAGGGAAGTACTATCCCCCTTCCTTCCTTGCTTCATATCCCTTTTATTAGTGAGGGATTGAAATAGAGGAAATATGCCCAGACCAAGAACAGCAATCCAGCTCTATCAGCATGATGTCTACACAGATATATTAGCCTAGAAGGAGTGCCACACAAATGTCAATGAATTGCTTGTGGACACTTGCAGCAGTGTCCCCATGCTGTATGCACATACCAGCAGATTAAGCAGCACAAGGGGTGACCCACTGTCAGAGCAATCCTTTACTGTTTCTGCCTCAGGTCAAGTCTCCCAAAAAATTAATAGGCACAGAGACAGACTAAAAGTTAGCTTCAGAGACACAAAATGACCTCTCACACTGTTTATTTTACTGTTATAAGCATATTTGCACAAGCCTGTTTAATAATATACTGAGTACTTATGAGAATAAAATGGGAAGGATTCCCTCATTTTCTAATTCTGGGAATACTTCGTTAGCCATAAACCTGGACAAACCAATTTTCTTCCCCATGGCTATTATCTATTAATATCATCTGTCAAAAAAAGAGAGTTCTGTTTGAATACCAGTGATCACAGATATTGCTGTAGTTGCAAATTCTTTCCTGTTAGGTTATGAAAACTGTCATTGTAGAAGTCCTTTGAAGAGACTCATGTTATTGAGGTATATCAAGAAAATAAACTTACCAGCAGCAGTGTTGTCAGGGCTTCACATTGGATGTGAAACCAGAAGAGGTCAGGAAGACAAAACTCAATTCACTGGGTTATAAGCAAATTCAATTCAACCACTTTGACACAGTGGTGAGTCTAGAGATTGATCTGCTCTTGAAAGCTTTCAACCTGAGCGTTTTAATGCCTCATACATGCAGTCAGACTCACTGGAGAATGAAGAAACTCCTACCTTTCTTACGAAGCAAACCACAGAGGGCCACACCATCAAGGGCTAACAAACAGTACAAGAGTTATTGAAGGTCTTGGTATTTTTCCTTCTCTTCCAAATTACCTGAATTCTGGCTAAAATAGTCACGAATTCCAACCTTTCATCTGTACCTCAGGGCTTGTCCCTGATAATTCTTAGATATATGAAAGCTCCTATAGAACTTTTCTCTCTGGTTTCATCCCAAAATTTACTTGTGACTAACCTGCTTTAGTAACCCCTTTTGTTAAAAGTGTTGTTTTCTACCACAAAGAAAGAAAGAAAGATTTAAAAGGTAGTAATACATTCCCATAGAAATCTACATAAGGCTGTAGGAATATTAAATGAAACAGCGAACTCAAAGACTTTATCCCTTTAAATGTGAAATTAAAGTAAATTGATGGGAACAGGTTTGCAGCTCATGACAAGACATCTGTTTTTCACAGTGGAAATCTGTTTAACTGGTAGAAGTCATTGCCTTAATACATTACTGAGTTAAAGAGCTTGGTAAGCTTTAAAACAACTAACCATTTACATGGATAATGGGAACACCTACTGTTATATTAAATAGAAAATAATTATTTTGTTCAGAATGGTAATAAATCTTCATGTTTTTATACTGAAATGTATCATTAGCTGTCAAGCAGTAAGAAACAATTTCCATATGGACCAGTTATTTTAAAAGAAATGTCCATATGACTAGGATTTTGGTTTGTTGATGAATAAAATACTCTAAAAAACAACAGAACATCCAAGTATATCTGCAATAACTCAAACATGAAAAACAATTGAATGTTTGGTGAAATGAAAAGAAAATGTGGTATCAAACAGAATCTCCAGTTTTATCTGCAATAATATTTAAAATCAAATTGATTGAATAAGAATATTAAAATTAAATAGTATTAAAAAAAAATATATATATATACACAAGCATCAACTTCTACAGACCTGTCTCTGAGACTGACTGCTGAGGATGCCTCAAGGGCAGGTTTCTGGGTTCCTTCCTGAGACCAAGGCTGGCTGTTGTCACGTGTCCCTCCAATGGCACACAGGGTCCCCAGGGCTGAGGCACCCAGAAAGCAACCCAGGAGGCGGCTGAGGGACGAATGGTGGGATCAGTCCTGACTACCTGCAGAAGCTACTTTCACACAGCAGGTCATGCCTTATGTCATTGCATATTGAGCACCTTAAACAGATCAGTGGGACATATCCTAAATATCCTTATTAATCTGTGTCATTTATAGAACTAAGGGTTACTTTAGAAAAGCATAGAAAGAGATTTCTAGATATCCACAGTGTTATTGCATGGCCGTGAACCTACACATTCACTTTGTAATGTCAGATGTTTACTGTACTCACTGCTAAGGAACTATTATTTACTCCAGCACTAGTCTAGTTTTGTTTTAATAAGGTATCTTCAACCTTCATCGTGCATTCACCACAGTTTCGTCTGCCTGAGAAGGCTGCAATGGGTAATGTTTTTTAAATGCAATTATAGGATCTTCTGTTTATGGGTCATGGAACAATAAGTATTTTTCAGTCAGATCAGTTGATACAGCTTTTAGAGACTATATTCTGCCTGATTATTGCCTGACTGGTCACCTGTAACCAGTGTCCACCAGCACAAAGTTGTTTCCTGATTCCTTGGTTTCCTGTACTTGCCCTGGAAGATCAGAGGACAAGCTCAACACCAGGGTTTAGACACCTGAGCATAATAATTGCCTTTAAGGACCCAGAGCTCAGTAAGGGATAGCATTGTATTCCTGTTAAAGATTATGGACTAAAAACAACCTAAATGTTAAATAATTGAAGGTTAAATAATTTCTTCAGCTGTGAATGTATTTTTTGACAATTCTTATTTTAATTGCTTTTTTTTCTTTTCTCTTTGATCATCTCAAAAATTGTGTGATTCACAAGAAGGATATTTATTAAACTCTCCATAGGAACATAAAACTGCAAAGGAGCAAGCTTGCTCTTTTGGCATCTCTGTGAACTTTCTCCAGTTTGATATTCACATTTAACCATGGTCATCAAATAAATTAAATGTTATTAAGTTGTGGTTTATTATTATTATTACTATTATTATTATTATTATTTAAATATCAGGCAAAGAAAATTCTACATTGCTTGCTTTAACATATTTTTAGAGGAATTATATTGAGCTTTAAAAGGTTTAGAAATTTATATCCATCATTAGACTGTTCCTCAAGATGCAGTTAATTTTCTTTAAAAGGTGAACAAACCAAGCTTATTAGCATTTTGATGAAATTAAAAAGAAAGTTCTAAGAACTTGATCATATTCTAATGTAAAATAGCCATTTAAAGGAGAAAAAAGTGTTAGAAGAAAAATTAGTACAGATTCAGAAATTCAAAAGTTGCACTGGAAAGGATCTATGCTTCATTGTGCATAATGTACCGAATACCTTTTTGATAACCTGTTTTATAATTGGGTTTGAGACCAGGAGTCAGAACAATTAAAAAAAAATTAAACTAAACAAAACAAATGACAACCCAAATCCCCTACAATTATTCAGTATCTCACATTTGAAATAAAGTGCTTGAAATACATTTTTTAAATCAAAATGATTTCAAATAAACTCCAGTTTAACAATAGCTATATGCATAGTCCAGATAAAATATTCAGGAAATCACATTGGGAGAAATGCTTATATTTCATTATATTTAAAGATACACAGCAGTGTACATGTGTTTTATTTGCTTATTTGTTTGTTGAATTTTATAGATGGTTTAATTTCACAGATAAACTAAGCAGTGAAACAAAACATCACACTTTCATTTTTAGACATTTTTCTAGAACTTTTTTTTTCCTAAACAGGAGAAATGAGAAAAATTCTAGGTTTGTATGACCAAAACTTGTAAATTCATTATTTCTTTTGCCACAGAGGTAATTTTCAGCCCGTTGATTAAGAAATTTTTCAGAGGTGTTCAGCAGCAGGCAATACTTTCCTTACCTTTTACAAATCATGCCTCACCTGCTCATAGTTGTAGCCTGAGTTGGCTTGTTTAATGTTTCCAAACACTGTTCTTTCTTCTAACTCCGCTTAAATTCAATATTAACTTCAGGCAACTCAAAGATACATTTGTTCTAGAAAATAGTCACTGTAAAATATTTGTTGAGACACAATGCTGAGCCCTCAGGGTTCAAACAGAGCTGAAGACAATGCAAGAAATACAGACAACATTAGTCACTCACTGCTGTGTTAGAGAAACACCCAAATATATATGAATGATTACTATGGAGATCTATTCTAAAAGACCTGACTGGTCTGATACAGTTTAAGACTTCCTTTATTCTCATTAAAGGCAACAGAAACTTTGTAATCAACCCTTCTCAAGAGGTATTTCAGAAATCCCCCTTTTAAAATGGAAATCTAAATATATATACCAGATGACTTCTCTTGGCCCATGAACAGGTGTGGTACTGAAGAGGACTGAGTTTCTTGAACAGTTGGCTTCAGATTCAAAACATTCTTTTTTGTCCTGCACAGAACCATTGTTTGGGCTCATAAATGGCAACTGCTAGAGACTACCAGCAGTCTGGGCAGTCAGAAGTTCTGATTTATTTCAGCCTGCTCCCTTTAACTGTGGCACTTGTCTAGAAATAATTTTCAAAATATTCTCCTTCCAACTTTCTTTTCTTTTTAGTCTTTTAAGCAGAGACTGCCAGTTTTCGTATTCGAAGAAATCTGACCTGACTGAAGATTTATATGTTGGTATGAAGAGACATACATTCACAAATTTATATGTACTGCAGTAATTTTAAACATAGCTAACAAAACAATCTAGACACAGTTGACTCAGGTTCCTCTAGGAAAAAAAAAAATATTTGCAAGATTTAGTTGGTTACAAATTCGTATGTGCAAAATAATGTTTTGAATAAAAATAGGAAAAATAATGATCACTCTTTCAGGATAGCAAAAGCAAAATCCACAGAACAAAATAAAAAGAAAAAATAGCTTCTGAAGGTGTGTAATGAAATGTTACAAATAGGGAATTGCAGCAAAAAGCTAACGGATATAAATCTAGTACAAATCAATTCTCCTTTCCAGTCATATTAAACCTTAATAAGAGAGTTTTAATAGGCTCATACCTTTCTGCCAATTTCAGAAAAGACTTCTACTGATCAATAGCATTTATTTTAAAGAAGACAGCAAAGTGAGGGGGAGATGCTGGTAGCTGCAGACACACTTTTTCTCAGAAGTCTGAATAGTGGTATAAAACTGTGAAACAAAGAGGCAATATACCAGATAACCATCAGTCCTGTCTGTCACTCATGAAGCTTTCATTTCCAATCTACTGTTTTGTTTATTTTCCATTTTTAGTGCCTTAAACAACACAGACTAATTTCTACTGTTTGGAACAATGTATTTTCTTGATTTTGGGATAGCTAACTTCCTACAGGTTTTGCCTCAGAAGAAATTTCAGCAGTATTGAGATACAGAGAGAGGACCCCGGACACAGTACACTACAGAGCATATTCCTTACTGTGAGAAGCCTTTTTGTCTCAAATCCAGGCAACAGACTGAGACCCTGAGAGTCCTACTTTTATGCCTGGCTTTCAGAAATGAGCTTATATTGCTTCTGGTTCTGCTGCTCCAGCCCTCGAGATCTCTGTTTACATGGAAAACCCTGGGCCTTTAAAACAGTTTTTCTTTATTTCTTTTTTAAAAGGGTTTCCTTTAAAACATTTGCTGTTGTTACTTATTTCTCAGATCATGCTTCAAAACCTTTGTGATCTAAATAGAGAAATAATACTATGAGCTTCATTTGCTACTCTCCAGCCAGTTCCCATGGCTTTCAGCATTGGGTTTTCTTTTTTTTCATCATCCAGTATTTCCTTTTGTTTCTCTTCCCAGCACAAAACTGCACCATTACTCATTATTAGCTCATTGAATTCACAGCTGCACCTGTAAATAAAAGAGGGCAGGGAGTGTTCCCCAGCAGAGAGGTGACTGTTCCGTGTCATTAAAATCCTTTATATCCAGAACAAGGTGGCCTTACCCAGGTTCTTCATTAAAAGTGATTACTGGGCTAAGAGACTGGGACAGTGCTTGTTGAAACCAGGCCAAAATGAGGTAAGGACTTCCATGAGTGATCAAGTTCTGGGGCCCAGGCCAGGACACTGTTTAGATTACATGAGAATGGTGGTAGGGTTTGGGGCTGGGATTTAGGTTTGGGGGGTTTTTGGTTGGTGGGTTTTCATGGTTGTTTCCTTTTTTTTTTTTTTTTCTTTTTTTTGGTGTTAATGATAAATGGTTTCCTTTCTGTTAGCATTTTATTTATGAGTTCAGGAAAAGTGAAATATTAAGGCTCTCCAGGAGCCAGCCACCACTTTTTATCCTTCCTGGGAAAGAGATGATGCTGCCACCTCTGCTCATTCAGGGATTATAGTCAAAGAAGAAGGAAAGCACAGATCAAAATCAAGTTTATAAAATCCTTAAATTGGGATGGTTCTTGGATCCAGGACTAGGATTCACGTAGGGATTTTCTGTAATGGGTTGTGCAAAACCTGGGCAACATTCTTGTGTTTTTATAAGATTTTGTACCGCCTACAGACTGCAAAACGGGCAGCAAACACACATGCTGTGCCCAGGGCTGGCCAGCCACAGCCCATCTTAGTCTCCAGACAACCTAGCAGAAATTGATTTCAAGATCACATACCCCAATTTTTAAAGATTGTACCAATCAAAGTATCATAGAATTGTTTGGGTTGGAAGAGACTTTAAGATTATCTAGTTTCAACCCCGTGCCATGGGCAGGGGCGCTTTTGGCTACACCAGGTTGCTCACAGCCCCATCCAGTGGCCTTGAACACTTCCAGGGATGAGACATCCAGCTTCTCTAAAACTTCTCTGTGCAACCTGAGTTGCCCAGTTTGACCTGAAGTTGCTAATGTTTCTCCTAAACTGAAGGTAGCTCACATCCTGACTACCCTATAGTCAGAGCAGCTCAGATTTGCCTTCACTTGCTCATATTATCATGTGTTTTCAAGCAGTTAGCCCAGGATCCCCCAGCATCCAGTTGGCTTCAAGAGATTTCTCCCCCTGAAAAATTATGCTTTAATATGAGAGTCCTGCTTTCATACTTCAGGCAAAGTAACTTTTTGCAACCATGTGTTCTTACTGTGAACTCCAAGTCAACAGTATTTACTCAAGTTGCAAGGCACACATTGTAATTTATTGCTTAAGTGATTTAGCAATGTGTTTATATCCTGTCTTTGTCTAGTTTAGTAGGTACAAGAACATTTAGTAATTATTGCTATTTAAAGATTAGTAGCTGATGGATGATGATGGTAATTTAGTAAATAGCTTCTTTAAAGTAGAGTGATAGTGTTGGGGTTTTTTTTCCCTCAGGTATAAAGGGTTTCTTTTCATTGGAAATGTGAACTGTATTAACTGTCCTGGAAAGACTGAGTAGCTGTCCCAGTGTGGGTATGGATGGAGTCATATATATCAGATGACGATAAGGGCAGGCACAGCTATTTCCATAAAGGATACAGTATTTATAAGTAACTTCTGTATCAGTGGAACTGCACCCATTGAACATTTGTGTCCAAGCTCTTCTTGTTAATGTTGGGATCTGGGATCATAAGATAATTCAGGTTGGAAGGGACCACAGGAGTCTTCTGGCTCAACCTCATACTCAAAGCAGAGACAGCTCTAAGGTTGTTTAAGTCTTAGTCTAGTTGGATCTTGAAAATTTCCAAAGATGGAAACAGCCCCTAACTCTCAGAGTAACCTGTTCCACTGCACGACCTTCTTATCAGCTACTTATACAAACACTCTCTC
>VZRV01008684.1:634-11107 GCA_013398115.1 Falcunculus frontatus
TTTTTTTTTTTTTTTAATTTTTATTTGTTTTTAATGGGAGATCTAAAAATAAAGCCTGGAATGTGCTCCGGTGACTCAGGGCACAGGGAAGGGAGGTGGCAGCGCTGCCAGGGATCTCCACCCAGCTGGCACCACACCTGCTCCAGGGAAATCGGGCAGGAGGGAGATCCCGGCCAGGCCTGAGCTCCCCGGAGCGGGAGGGAAGGAAAAAGGGGTGAATTCCTTAGGAATGCTTCAGGTTTCCAAGGAAAAAAGGGGGGAATTCCCTGGGGGGCTTCAGGTTTCCAAGGAAAAAAGGGGGGACTTCCCTGGGGGCCTTCAGGTTTCCAAGGAAAAAAGGGATGAATTCCCTGGGGGGCTTCAGACTGCCCTGGAAAAACGGGATAAATTCCTTGGGAATGCTTCAGGGTTCCCTGGATCTAAGGGTCAATTCCCTGGGGGGCTTCAGGCTTCCAAGGAAAAAAGGGATGAGTTCCTGGGGGGCTTCAGGCTTCCCAGGAAACAAGTGGTGAATTCCTGGAGGGGCTTTAGGCTGCCCTGGAAAAAAAGGGGGAATTCCTTAGGAATGCTTCAGGCTTCCCTGGATTTAAGGGTGAATTCCCTTGGGGGTTTCAGGCTTCCCAGGAAAAAAAGGGGTGAATTCTCTGGGGGGCTTCAGGCTTCCCAGGAAAAAAAGGATGAGGTTCCTTGGGAATGTTTCAGACTTCCCAGGAGAAAAAGGGATGAATTCCCTGGGGGGCTTCAGGCTTCCCTGGATCAAGGAATGAGTTCCTGGGGGGCTTCAGGCTTTATAGGAAATAAGGGATGAATTCCTGGAGGGCTTCAGGCTTCCAAGGAAAAAAGGAAGGAGTTCTTGGGGGGCTTCAGGCTTCCCAGGAAAAAAAGGGGGAATTTCTTGGGAATGCTTCAGGCAGCCCTGGAAAAATGTGGTGAGTTCCTGGGAGGGTTCAGGCTTCCCTGGAAAAAAGGGAGGAGTTCCTGGGGGGCTTCAGGCTTTATAGGAAACAAGGGGTGAGCTCCTTGGGAATGTTTCAGACTTCCCAGGAAAAAGAGGGATTAATTTCCTGGGGGGCTTCAGGCTTCCCAGGAAGAAATGGATGAATTCCTTAGGAATGCTTCAGGCTTCCCTGGATCTAAGGGTGAATTCCCTGGGGAGCTTCAGGCTTCCAAGGAAAAAAGGGGGGAATTTCTGGAGGGCTTCAGGTTTTATAGGAAACAAGGAATGAGTTCCTGGGGGGCTTCAGGCTTCCCAGGAAGAAAGGGATGAATTCCTGGGGGGTTTCAGGCTTCCCTGGATCAAGGATTGAGTTCCTGGGGGGTTTCAGGCTTCCCAGAAAACAAGGGATGAGTTCCTGGAGGGCTTCAGGCTTCCCAGGAAAAAAAGGGGGAATTTCTTGGGAATGCTTCAGGCAGCCCTGGAAAAATGTGGTGAGTTCCTGGGAGGGTTCAGGCTTCCCTGGAAAAAAGGGAGGAGTTCCTGGGGGGCTTCAGGCTTCCGTGGAAAAAAAAGGGATGAATTCCCTGGGGGGCTTCAGGCTTCCAAGGAAAAAAAGGATGAGGTTCCTTGGGAATGTTTCAGGCTTCCCTGGAAAAAAGGAATGAATTCCTTAGGAATGCTTCAGGCTTCTCTGGATCTAAGGGTGAATTCCTGGGGGGTTTCAGGCTTCTCAGGAAGAAAGGGGGAATTTCTGGAGGGCTTCAGGCTTCCCAGGAAAAAAGAGTGAATTCCTGGGGGGCTTCAGGCTTCCCAGGAAGAAAGGGATAAATTCCTTGGGAATGCTTCAGGCTTCCCTGGATCAAGGAGTGAGTTCCTGGAGGGAAATTCCCAGCAAACGAGGGCTCTGGAATATCCCGCAGCACCCCTGGCAGGTGTGACCTGGATCCAGGATTCAGGATTTCAGGCTCTCCCAGCCCGGTAATCCCAGCCTTTAACGGGAAGGAAACGGAGCTGCACATCCCCAGGGATGCTCTCTCCTTCCAGAATCCTTGGCTGCTTGGAAAGTGGAGCAGCTCAAGGGATTAAATATTCCAGCAATTATGGGATCTCCTGGATCTCGCCACCTGCCGCTTGCAAACCCTCCTGTGAAATTCGGGCTTTTTGGGGCACCAAATCCATGCCCTGTATCCCACTGCTCCACGTTCCTGCTGGAATTCTGCCTTCCCTCAGGAAAACTCCACTCAGAGCAACACAAACTCTGTTTTCCCACCCAGGCTGTGCAAAAAGCAAATTTATTCCATGTCTCCAAAAAAAAAAAAAACCAACCCCAAAGCTGAGCTGTGGGACTGGGTTTTTTCCTGGAAAGGGCAATCCCAAGAGGTTGGAGCTGGGGAAAAAACAACCCCTAAAAATAAGTTGTGGAGCTGGGATTGAAGATAAGGTTTCTCTTGGTCTAATAATGATGGGATTTTAAAGTTTTAATGGATTGAAGTGGGATGGAGCAGCTCCAAAGGGTCCATCCGTGGAACACGGAATGGCTGAGCAGAGCCAGGAGTTTTTTTAGGGAGTTTTCCCACCCTGGGATGACTCCTGGACCGAGCTCTCCCGACGATTGTCCCACGCCACAGAAACCTGGAGGTCTTAAAGGAGGTGAGGAGGAGGGAAGGAGAGGGGGAAAAAAAAAAAAAAAAAAAAGGAATAAAAAATTGCAGCAGTCAGGGAAAAATTCAATGGCTCATTGAAGCCGCGGAGCCGCTGCTGCAGGAAGCGTGAAGGGAAAATGGAGCCGGCTTTGTTCTGCCCAGACGAGGAGTAAATGCCGCGGCCCCACAGCCGAGCTGTGTTCCCAAAAAGCATGAGGTCATCCCGAAAAAGCAGGAATTGGCACTGGGATACCGATTCCTCCCCCCACCCCCCGCCCTTTTCCTGGCTCCGCGATCGCTCCTCTGAGCTGTTCGGTGACTCCATCCCTGAATCCCCAAAATCGGGGAGTTTGGAGACCCTCGGGTTGCTGGAGAAGGTGGAGGCGGCTTTTTGTAGCTCGATTTTGGGATGTGAGGCTGCTCATTAATCAATTAACCAAGCCATTAATTAATTAATTAATTAATTAAAAGCACGATTTGATTAAGGCAGAGATCCAGGAGTGCATCCTCCATCCTGAACCATCACCCCAAATCCCATCCCCAGCACGGAGAGAATCCCAAATCCCACCGGGAAAAGGAGGATGCAGCTTTTCCCAGCGCTTTTCCCACCGGGCACAGGGACATCCACGAGCACCAATCCCACATTTTTCAGGGCGGGGAAGGGGGAAGAAAAAGAATACAAAAGCAGCATAACTCGGGCAGTTACTCAGATTTTTCGGTGTTTATTCACCCCGCTCGAGGAGTGGCAGCTCGCAGCTATGAGAAGAATGGGAAGAATTCCCAAACGAGCGAGGGATCAGCGCATATTTCTGCCGTGCCCTCACCCTTCCTGCGGCGGGCAGGTGGCACCCGTGGGATAAAAGAGACACACAGAGAGAGGGATTCGTGCCAAGGGGCTGATTCCCTGCTCAGGTTAGGACAGGCCCGGTTTATGCCCGGTTTCACCCTCGTGAGCGGCATCCCCGAGGCAACGTTTCGGTTTGGAAAAAAGCCGAGGGCAGAGGCAGGGAAGGAAAGGTCTGGGAAATAAATAAGTAAATAAAGAAAGAAAGAAATGGATGAAAGGGCAGAGGGTGCTCGGAGCCAGCCCAGATCTGTGATGGGAGAGGAGGAGGAGGAGGAGGAGGAGGAGGAGGCTCCTCCAGCACGGAGCCGCTGCTGAGTCACGGCTCGGCAGAAGCCAGCGCTGCTGTCACCGCTCTGTCACCGCTCTGTCACCGCCGCTGCTGCTGCGCGCGGCTGACTCAGGAGCTTTGCGCTGCTTTATTTCCCAAGAAAACAGCCCAAATCGGGACTTTTCGCAGCCTCGCAAAGAGCTCGCTCGGGAACAAAAGCGGCTCCGTGCGGCGGCCGTCACTCGGTGCTGCCGTGACGTTCGGGGCTGGGCAGGACACCGGGAGAGCTCCCACCTGCCGGGAAATACCGAGCAGCGTTTTTGGGAATGCTCGTGAAGGATGTGTGAGCACGAAACGTCGGCTTTTGTGACAGCGTGAGCCTGGAAATGTAGGGATGGAACCCGGGAGAGGAGATTTGGGGCCGTTCCCGAGTCAGACTGAGCTGGTGCAGGATGGGGCTTGGAGCATCCTAAAAGTCCAAAATACCCGAACTGGTTTAAAACAGCAAATCCTGATCATTCCAGGGTTTATCCTGATTTAACTTCTTTCCCTGAAATAAGCAGGAGTGTTCCCGGGGTTGTTTGTGCCGCAGCCAGACCCTCCCTGGGATGTGTTTGCGTCATTCCCAAACCCCTCACCTGCACTCCGGGATCCCTGTCCGGATTTCACAACCTCCCTCCCAGCTGCCCTTGACCTCGGGACACCCCTGGACGATCCCTCCCTGCCCGTGCTCTGAATTTGTATCGATTTCCCGTGTTTTTAGCGCTGCAGCCTTTTCCATCTGCTGGGAAATCCCCAGCCCTGAGCCCCATGAGCATTCCCTGGCCCGGGATCTGCCGGATCCCGGTGCTGCAGGAGGAACAGGGAGAACAACCCTGCAAGGCCTGGTGACTTCATCCCTGCTGGAATCACTCCCTGAACCCAGCACGAGCAGCGACTCCACCGGAGCCATTCCCGAAAATCGCCGCCGTCTCTCCGGGCAGCCCGGGAATGCTGCTGCTGCTGCTGTTGAGCCGGGAAGGCAGAAATTCAGGAAGATTTATTTCTGCTGAGCGAGAGCCAGGGGTGACTCAGCGAAAGGCCTCGTGCTGAGTCACGGAGCAGATCCCGGGAAGGGAGAGCTCAGCCCTGGCCCGGCTCCAGCGGCAGCGGGAGGTGGGTCCAGGCCAAACTCCGGAGCTTTGCCCCCCTGGCAGGAGGGAATTGTGGCTCTGCAGGGGTTATTCCTTCGTTTTGGAGGATGTGCAGGAGACCTGGGTGTCCCCACTGTTCCTGTGCTTCCTGCCCAGGCCTGGCTGCAGACATCACATCCCGGTCCTTTCCCAAACACCAATTTCCTTAAAAAATGGGCAAAGGGACGATGGAGCTGGATCCAAAACCAGGGCGGTGCCGGTGCCACCTGATGTGCATCACACACACCTCGCTCCTCTCCTGTGGCTCTTTCCCAAATCCCGTTACCTCACGGGCTCTTTCCACACTCTCCGAGTGCCGAGGGACATCTCCAGAGTTTGTTTTGGCTTTTCCAGCTCCCGAGGACGGAGCCGTGGGCCGGGATGGCTCCGGGGATCGACGGCCGTGGTTGTTAATGATGCACCTGGTTAATTGTTCACCCAGGGGGTGGGAGCAGCCCCGGAGCGTGGCCAGAGAATCTGACTCAGTGCAGGGCCTGCTGTGGGACCAGTGGGAACTGGGAGTGGGAGGGATTCAGTAGGATCTGGGACTGGGAACGATGCAGGTCCCACTGTGGGACCTGTGGAATTTGGGACTGAGAGGGATTCGGATCCCACTGTGGGACCTGTGGAATTTGGGACTGGGAGGGATTCGGATCCCACTGTGGGACCTGTGGAATCTGGGACTGGGAGGGATTCAGATCCCACTGTGGGACCTTTGGAATTTGGGACTGGGAGGGATTCAGATCCCACTGTGGGACCTTTGGAATCTGGGACTGAGAGGGATTCAGATCCCACTGTGGGACCTGTGGAATTTGGGACTGGGAGCGATGCAGGTCCTGCTGCAGAATGTGGAACTGGGAGTGATTCAGGTCCCACTGTGGGACCTGTGGAATTTGGGACTGGGAGGAATTCAGATCCCACTGTAGAACCTGGGATTTGGAGGGATTCAGGTTCCACTGTGAAATTTGGGACTGGGAGTGATGCAGATCCCTGTGAAACCTGGGATTGGGAGCGATGCAGGTCCTGCTTTGGAACCACCAGGGAATGGGATTTGGAGGGATTCAGGTTCCACTGTGGAATCTGGGACTGGGAGTGATGCAGATCCCACTGTGGGACCAGTGGAATCTGGGACTGGGAGCAATGCAGGTCCTGCTGTGGAATTTGGGACTGGGAGAGACACAGATCCTGCTACAGAACCTGGGATTGGGAATGATGCAGATCCCACTGTGGAATCTGGGATTGGGAGCGATGCAGGTCCTGCTGTGGAACCACCAGGGACTGGGATTTGGAGGGATTTAGGTTCCACTGTGGAATTTGGGACTGGGAGTGGTGCAGATCCCGCTGTGGAATTTGGGACTGGGAGAGACACAGATCCTGCTACAGAACCTGGGATTGGGAGTGATGCAGATCCCACTGTGGGACCAGTGGAATCTGGGACTGGGAGCAATGCAGGTCCTGCTGTGGAATTTGGGACTGGGAGAGATGCAGATCCTGTAGAACCTGGGACTGGGAATGATGCAGATCCCACTGTGGAATCTGGGATCGGGAATGATGTGGAACTCATCCCCAACTGCTGCTTCTCTTTCACTCTCGGGAGAAGGGAAAGGCACCGCTGGGAAAAGGGAAACAGGGAATCACTGGGGAGCTGCAGAGCAGCTGAACTCTGTGAAACCATCAATCGGGGAGTAAAACTTCTCCCCCTTGCCAAGGATTTTTAGGACACTCATTTACCAATTCCTGCCGTGCAGCAGGACCCTCTCCACACCGTCCTTCCTTCAGCCAGGCTGGGCTTCCCGGGATGGGGGTGGGAACGACTCCCAGAAGTTCTCTGATTCATCAGCCTCGCTCCATAAACAGGAAGCTGGGAAAGTACAGGCAGGTGATCCTGCGCTGCTGCAAACCGCTCGGAAACACAAATTCCTTGGATTTTTTTCCCCCCAGCTGGATAAATCCTTATCCAGGTGAACCCTGTTTGGCAGTGCCTGCGGCAGGAAGGGCTCTGGAGTTCATGGCACGGATTTAGAAGGAGCTCGACTTTGACACGGAGCTTTTCCCTGCTCCTGATCCCGCCCGCGCCACTTTGGAGCGCCTCAAACCAGAGCAGGAGCCCCTTCCCGCAGGGAACAGCTGCCTTCCTTCTCCCATTTTCCACAGAACCAGACCTGATTTCACCCTGGCAGCTTCCCGTGTTGGCCTGACTTAACTTCCAGCACGGGAGAGGTGGAGATTTCCAAACAACCCTGCTAATTCAGGGAATCATCCCACGGCGGAGCCGGGAACGCCGGGGCTGAAACGCCGCTTGTTTTTCCCTCCTCACCATTCCCCACTCCCAACTCAGCCGAGTGCTGCTCGGGGATTGAGGAGCTGAGAACACGCTGGATGCGGCTGCCAAGCAAAATAATCCCTGAAAGTGCCGTTGTGGTCTGGAATGAACTCCCTAAATGTCTAAACATAGGCGAGACGGCGAGGATTTGGGATGGGACAGGCGTTCCCGCCGGGAGTGCTCGGCTTTGAAGCTGCCAGGCCTGGGGAGAAGGTTGGAGGAGCCTCTAATTAAGGCATGGAAGGGCTGCAGTGGGCGGCTGGCGGGGCCGGGAGCGCCGGCGGGATCCGAGTCCGTGTTTGCTTTGGCTCCTTCTCCTCCTGGAATCATCTCCAGGTCTGGTGGAGGGGTGGGAGCTGCCCCCTGGGAATGAGCGGGCAGGGGTTGAGTCACAGGCGGGAGGTGACAGCTGTGACACCTCCACGGGGGTGGCACAAAGGGAACGGCTCGGGAATGGTGTCTGGCCGAGGGATTTGGCGTGGCCAGAGCTGCCCCCGGAGCGCCAGTTATTATTTCGGGGGGGGATTATTTCAGTCTCGTGGACAAAATCCTTCAGTTCCTGCTGTGAAACTCTGAGGAAAGGGGGTCAAGACCTGTCAGGGCGTTGTGGGGGTGCAGGGACACAGTCCCATGGGCAGGTTGGACATGACCCCACAGAGACAGGACCCCATGGGCAGGATGGACATGGGAGTTTGGACATGATCCCATGGGAATGTTGGACACAAATCCCATGGGCAGGTTGGACATGATCCCATGGGGAGTTTGGATGTGACCCCACGGAAATAGGACTCCATGGGCAGGATGGACATGATCCCGTGGGCAGGTTGGACATGATCCCATGGGGAGTTTGGACATGGTGCCATGGGGAAGTTGGACACAAATCCCATGGGGAGGTCGGACATGATCCTATAGGGAGGTCGGACATGGTCCCATGGGGAAGTTGGACATCATCCCATGAGGAGGTTGGACATGGCCTCATGGGAAGGTTGGACATGACCCCACAGAGACAGGACCCCATGGGCAGGATGGACATGGTCCTATAGGGAGTTTGGACATGGTCCCATGGGGATGTTGGACACAAATCCCATGGGCAGGTTGGACATTACCCCAGGGAAACAGGACTCCATGGGCAGGATGGACATGATCCCATGAGGAGGTTGGACATGGTCCCATGGGGAGGTTGGACATGGTCCCATGAGGAGGTTGGACACGGCCTCATGGACAGGTTGGACATGATCCTATAGGGAGTTTGGACATGATCTCATGGGCAGGTTGGACATGACCCCATGGGGACGTTGGATGTGACCCCACAGAGACAGGACTCCATGGGCAGATTGGACATGATCCCATGGGAAGGTCAGACATGATGCCATGGGAAGGTTGGACACAAATCCCATGGGAAGGTCAGACTGTCCCGTGGGAAGGTTGGACACAAATCCCATGTGCAGGTTGGACATGATCCCGTGGTCAGGTTGGACACAAATCCCATGCGCAGGTTGGATGTGACCCCACCTGGAGGTGTCACCTGCCTGGGTACCAGGGACACCAAAGCCACCAGGGATGGTCCAGACGGGTCTGGGAGCCCCTCAGAGCCCCCCTCGATGCCCGGCCGGGGGCGGTGCCCGGGCAGAGCTTCCCTTCCACAGAACCGGGCTCGTTTTTCCGCTCTCCTCGGCAGAGTTTTTAACAGAACTCCCGGAAAGGCGATCCCAAGGGCTCCTTCGGGGAAAGGGGAACTTGAAACCACCTCAGGAAGCGCCTGTGGGGTCAGCAGAGCTCCTCCTTTGCTCGTGGCCATGGGGACATCTTCCAGAGGTGGAATGGGCTGAGCTTTAGGGTCCTTTCCAACCCATTCCAAGATCCCACACGGAGCAGCTCCACACACTGCGCCAACCCTGCTTTTTCCATGGGTTTTTTTTCAGGATTCTCCTGTGCTGGGGCTCGGAGCCGATGGCAGAGAATGTCCACGACTAACAACATAGCACAGGCCCGGAAGCTCGTGGAGCAGCTCCGCATCGAGGCCGGGATCGAGAGGATCAAGGTGAGGATGGGAGAGGGAAAAGATCCCGGGATTTTTTTCCCCCCAGCGGGATGTCCCCAGCTCGGAATGGCATCGTTCCAGGATTCCCTGCAGGATCTGGAGCGGCCTCCGAGGATCCCTCTGGATTCAGAGCCTCCGAGGATCCCTCCAGGCTCGCCCTTCCCAAAAAACAGCTTTGAGCTAAACCAAGCAGAGCCTGAAATCATGGATCCTAAAGGTTTCCAAACCTGAACAAGAGGCTGCTCTCAGGGAAGTTTTCCCATCCCAAATCCCTGAAAAACACGGATACAGCAATATCCCTTTCAAATCTCCCTGCTGGGTTATTTCCCCACGCTCCTCACTATTTATTCCCATAAAAACTCTGATTTTCCACATCCAATCAGGAAAAAAAGGGGTTTTTCCTCCTCATCTCCACAAAGTTTCTGTTGGGAAAAGCTGGATGTCAATCCTCAAAGATCCTGGAAGTGCCGAGCTGGGAATATCCCCCAAATTCCTACTTTTTCCCCCCACAACATCCAGGTCTCAAAAGCATCCTCGGAGCTCATCCCAAATCCCTGAAAAACATGGATACAACAATATCCTTTCAAATCTCCCCACTGAGTTACTTCCCCACCCTCCTCACTATTTATTCCCATAAAAACTCTGATTTTCCACACCCAATTCCCATTTTTCCTCCTCATCTCCCCAAAATTCCTGCTGGGAAAAGCCAGATGCAAATCCCACCAGATCCTGGAAGCGTTGGTGACTCCAAACTATGGGAATATTCCCATAAATTCCTGCTTTTTTTTTTTTTTCTTCCCCCTTCCAATATCCAGGTCTCAAAAGCATCCTCGGAGCTGATGAATTACTGCGAGCAACATGCCCGGAATGATCCACTCCTGGTGGGAGTTCCTGCTTCTGAGAATCCCTTTAAGGACAAAAAGCCCTGTATCATCCTATAGCTCCGGATCCCTCCGGAAGGGAATCCTCCTCCAGCCTCTGGATCCAGGCTCCTCCACAGCTCCACCTGCACCCAGGGGTAAAAACTCAACGCTGGCTTCGAACAGAACTTAAAAAAAAAAAAAATTCCCAAGAAAAACAAAACAAACAACAACAAAAAGAAAACAACCCCAAAAATAATCTGGAGGAAAAAAAAAAATTGGGAGCAAGGGGTTTTAGGGAAGGGGCGGCCGCTTTCCCAGGAAGGAAGTTGGGAGAGGGATTCAAAATTGGAATTAGGATTTTAAAATTTACCGGGGTTGA
>VZRV01008771.1:1766-164010 GCA_013398115.1 Falcunculus frontatus
CCATTGACTATATTGTACATGTAAGCAGGATTTGAATTCCTCTGGGGTTAGAATATTTTTTTAAAGAAATGACAGGCAGATAAATATTTCCTGTAGCCTCACAGATTTTGGAAAACTTATTGAGGCACCCTGCAGCAGAACAAGTTCTCTCTCTCTGAAAATGATGGGATAGTGGCAGCAAAACATGCTATTCCTGAATCAATCAATGAGATGTGTTTTGAGAAAAGTCCATTGCAAAGATAAATACTAAAGCACTAGATTAAAAAAAAAAAAAAATCCAAAAAACCAAAAGAAAAAGAGCACAACAGATAAGAAATTCAAGAAATGAAGTATCCTTGGAAATATACAGATATGGAAGGAAAAATGCCCCTCAAAAAAAAAAAAAAAAAAAAAGAAACAGTGTCAAGAACTATTCTAGGAAATTGATACAGAATCAACATTCATTAAGAACCGAGGCATCTCTTACTTTTCAAAAATAATTTGAGGAAAAGTCTAGAATTTAAAAGAGACATTTCTACACATATTTGACAATCTTATGTCTATAATAGAGAGTGGTATTTTCCTAGCATGACAAAGTCTATGAAAAAAAACAGTGCTCTCTGTTAAATTTGGTTTTTTTTCTAGAGTAATTTTTTCAGAACTGTCATCAACTCCAGTAAATCCTTTGGCTTCTATGAAAGTCAGTAAAATTTTTCATTGAAGTTTTGTTCACATATATGTTAAAGAGTTTTCAGTATCAATGAAATACTTTGCGTTTTGGAAATGTTGACTCATGGATTACGCTTGGCAGAAGAACACACAGAAAATACACAGAGAATTTGGATATAAGGAAAAGTTACATTTGATCAAGATTCAATGGAAAATTGGCCCAGTCCTTATTTTCAATCATTTTATTATTCTGTCTCCCACAAGTGCCACTTGCAGACAGATGAGAGAAATGAAGTGCATTCATCATGCAGGTAATTCTTTCACTACTTTGCTTCTCACAAAAATAAAGAATTTCATTCAAAGCACTGCATGCTTCACAGAAACAGAAAAGAAACACTGTTTTCCATGCTTCCCCTTAGTTATACCTTGCTCACAGAATCCCACGTTGTTTTTAATAAAGGTAATGGTGATCTTTAATTCACATTAAAAAAAACAAAAAAAACAAAAAAACCCCAAAAACCTTACTTCCCTTTGGTTGAAGCGAAAGTTTCTGTTCCTATAATGGACTTAGAAAATGATGTAATTACAAGTTTCTTATTTATTACGAGTACCACTCTCAATCCTGCTCTCAAGGGAGCAGGGAAGACAACACCAGTAAATTTGAACACCTCTTAGCTGTTTTTTGCATCCCAATAGCAGACCCATATTTTAGAAAATATCCACTAACTACATACTGCTGATCAATATTTTTTGGAAGTTTTTGGTTATTTTCCTCTTTCCTTTAATCAGTTTGGCTGCATAAGAGTGGCCATGATTCATGTTTTACCTAGAGAAAGCCAGTAGAACATAGAGTAGAAATGCTGTCTACAGAAAATTTATAAAGAATCAGATTTATCTCACCCAGCTTCACGTCTCCAAGTCCCATTCTGGACAGACAGTTCCAGTGGGTTCCAATGGACCCATCCTAGGGCACAGCTGAATGCCTTATCTGAGATGGTGCTGCCTCTGGGAAAATGTATTTGAGAAAAGACAAAATGCTGCCCAGGAGGGAGAAGTAAAGGGAAAATTTAAACACAAACAAACAAACAAAGAGAAACCAACCACAACCTGAAAGAAATAGCTCTGCAGACATCAAGGTGAGAGGTGAAGTAAGGGAAGGAATTGCTAGGTAAGCCATGGAGAGGACCACACCAGTATGGATGTCCACACTGCAGACCATGGATGTTCCCACACCAAAGCAGGTGGATATTTCCTGAAGGAATTGTGGATCAAGGAGAGGACGCATGCTTGGGCTGGGGAAAAGCATCAGGAGGAAGAAGGGGTAGTGTTGAAATGCTGTGAACTGACCACAACACTCTATTCCTAATCACCCCTGTGCTGCTCAGACTAAGGGTAGGTAGACAAGTCAGGAGTGAAGGATTAATGCTGAGCTGGAGGAAAAAGGGATGGGTTGAGTAAAGTGTTTAAATTAATTTCTTTGTTTCTCACTATCCAACTCTATTTTATTTGGCAATAAATTGAATTTATTTTCTGCAAGTCAACTGTTTTGCCTGTTACAGTAAGTGATAAGTGACCTCACTGTCTGTATCTTGACCCTTTGGATTTTCCATTTATTTTCTCTCTCTGTCCTATTGTAGAGAGAGGGTGAGAAAGCAGCGGGGTGGCAGTATGGCAGCCAGCCAAGGCCAACCCATCACTGTTATTCAAAGAATTTCTTGATCATAGTTTTTCATTAAAGAAGCTCTAAATACTGTTATCCTACAAAGAGCTGGTTTTAGATAAAAATTTTATGTTTTAGTTGAAGAATAATAAACAAATATCTTTCAAAGATTTGAAAAGTTGAGAACACAATAGACCCACTTTCTCTTTATTTACCTTTTTTATTTATAATCTCATTCCTCAGTTCTATTTAGTTTTTACGTCCTTTGTATAGACTGTTACTGCAATTTCTGAGGGAGAGGGGTGTTTCTTTGATTGTTTGTTTGGGTCTCGGTGTGTTTTGTTTATTTGTTTTCTCCTGTCACCTCTCTTATTCAGATGTAGACTTCTATAACCCTTTACTCAAAGTTCCTGAAAATTGTATTAATTCCTCATCAAACCAATTTCCTGCAACATCTAATTACTAGAGCTGCTTTAGTTTAGTTCCGTATTTTATCATTTGTGCTGGTTTTGGCTGGGGTGGATAGATTTAAATTTTTTCACAGGAAAAAATAGCATGAGGCTATGTTATGGATTTGTGCTGAAAACAGTGTTAATAATGTAAAGTTGTTTTTGTTATTGCTGAGCAGCCCTTACAGAGACAAGGCATTTTTTGTTTCGCATCCTGCCCCACCAGTGAGGAGGCTGGGGCTGCACAAGAAACTGGGAGGCAACACAGCCGGGACCGCTGACCCCAAACGACCAAAGAGATATTTCACACTATATGGCATCGTGCTCAGCATATAAAGCTAGGGAAGAAGAAGAAAAGGGAAGATCTTTGGAGTGATGATGTTTGTCTTTTCAGGCAACTGTTACACGCTATGTGGCCCTGCTTTTCTGGAGATGGCTAAACACCTGCCTGCCCCCAGTGATAAAATAAAAGACAATTAGCTGAAAATTGTAGATCATTTTTGTTGTGAGAGAAGGATGATTTGTCTCAAGTTGGTATCAGCTTTGAGCTTTGAAGTGCTACTCACAAGGCAGAGCCAGGCCATGGTCAAAGTTGAGATCAATTTTATCTCTAAAACATACTTTATAAAATCTTGGTAGGACTGAAACTATTTGCCACAGAAATAGGCCTGGAAGAAGAGATGTGTGAAGTTAAAGCAATCTGAGAAGTTATGACCTGGAGAGATACTGGTTTACAGTAGTGACCTTACTGTTCTGCAGAAAAAAAAAAATTAATTTGGTCACAATTTTTACATTTGCGATACCATCTATATATCATTTATCAGTGAACAACTGCACAGTGTTTACTGATGCTGATTGTTTTCTATTTTGTTTGATTGTTGTTTCTTTATTTTTTATGTTTTCACTGTAATTACATACCTCTTACCTAAAGCACTTTAAAAGAGTAAGCACTTGAAAAAACCCCCAATTTATCAATATATGGATCCCTGGTGGTAGAAAGCATATTATTAAAGGTATGAGCAGATGTCAAGCTAAAGTGGAACGGTTAATCATGCTAATTGCTCATTTACCTAATTTCTACAAAAATGTATCTAACATGAATATCACTCATGACTCTGTGCACATTTCTGGCAGAAGTGCAGGTAGTCCTGAATTTCCATAATTAACTTATGAACCTATGCCAGACTCTCCTCCTCTTTTAATTTTTTCTGACATGGAAAAAGCAAAAGGGTGATAGATTGGCAATGATGTTCTTTGCCTTACTGTTATCCTAATTCCTCTCCTGTTGTTTCCAGCAACCATGCAATTCTCTAAATACAGTCTTACAAGTGTAAACTGTTGCTGAATGAATATGGATTTACTCAAATAAACCTATACCGATTTTATATAAGGTTCTACTAGAAAAAAATTGCAGTAATGAAATGCTAGGAATAACTGATGTTAATAAATAGGAATAGAAGGACAGTTTACACATTTTTATGATTTTTCCACAGTTTCACTACATACACTTTAAATTATCCATGTGTTCCCCTAAATAATGATCATACTTTTATAGAGATAGCCTGTATAAATAGTCTTGTTATTTTATAATGAAGATTGATTTCTTAAATGAAATTTACTGTGGGATTTCTGTTGGGTTTTGTTGTTACTGTCTCTAGTACAGCGTGTTGACCTTGGCAGAAATGAAGGAACGGGGATATGAACAAAAGAACCATAAACGAATCCTGGCATTGCGCAGCACTGATGTGGAAAGTGGAAAAAATTCAATAAAATCTCTGCTCTCAACTCTGATTCCTGCTAGAGCTGCCTGATGTGGTATAAAGTTTTGTGATTTACATGGAATCTCATTTTGGTCAATGTCATTAAGCCTATGTTCAGCAGTCCATGGCAGAAGGCCATGAGGTAGGAAGTACTCAACTTTGGATTAGTTGAATGAAGGTCCATGGTTCATTGGAACTTAATTTTCTTCCCATTAGAAAAACACTGAGAATAAAATATTGTTATTCCTTCCACTTTATTAATAATAATAATAATAATAATAAAAGACTAGTATTTCTGGTCTGGTCCCATTCATGGCTAGAAATTCTGCAATAATAGCCTTTCAATCAGTATTTTGTCATTTCTGGATCTTGGTTGCACATATAATCCTTAACAGGAAATTAAAAGCAAAGGCAAAAAATTAAGAATCTCCTGACTGCCCACTGACTCAGAATTAACTTAAACCTTGGTTCAATCTTAATTTACCCCGTCTCTTTCTATTATATCCAGTGTTTAAAAGAAACTTTGGTGAATCCCTTCAATATTTAAAAATACTTACAATAGAGTCACTTAGGAAAGGATTAAATTTTTTTATCTTGAGTTGCCTCAGAGGCAGTCATCTTGGTTCTCTCTTCAGTCAATGGAAAAAGCTGGAAACCAAGAAGAAATTGATCTTATTCTGTTTTCTGGGTTGCTCCCTAATCGAACTCATGATTGATCTAAACTAGACGAGCTGAATCTTGGATCATTGGTTGCTGTTATATACAGTTGATATATTTAGCTATATGTAAGTCTGCAATCTCAGACTTTGAAAACTAATTGCTTAAATTCCTTCTTACACATCTGTATTAAAAAGCATTGCTTGGATGTTCAGGATTCTGGAATCCATCCTGAGATTTTCTAGTGTTTTGAATAAAATTGTAAACTAAAACATGAATAGGTAACCAGATCTGAAAATCTTTGCTCTAAAATTTTGACTTGAAAGCTCTTTCTATGATGTTGGTAAAAACGTAACAGTTAAAGGTTGTGTGCTCATTAAGATGCACATACCCCATAAAAAGACAACAGATACCTCCTAAAATAAATAGTTTTTAAAAAAGCTTAAGAAGGACAGTCATTAAGAATGCTGAGTGTTTGCATCATTGTCAAACTCAAAGGAAACAGTTCTTCAGAGTAACAACATAGGAATAAAAAATGGGGCAAGCTGGTCTCCAAAAAAACCCCACTTCTATCACAGCAACTATTAAAATTACAGCAGTCCTGGAAAGGAATTTATGTCAGTCTTAGCAGCTGCCAAGCAATGTACTTGTTCTGAAGTGAATTAGGTACTCTTGGGAGTCTGTAGTCTTCTCTGCTATGTCTCCTTTACCTCACATGGGTGTTTGCAGTTGCATCATGAAGATATTTCTGAAGATGACAAGGATTTGGGTTCTAAAGGCTATACATAGTTGCTGGGCATAAAAAGGGAAATTTCTGAAGGAAGAGAAACTTGGAAGCATATCACATAGTTTTTTATTGTGTAAACAGATAGGTCATTAGTCTAAGCCAGGTATAGCTGTATCTGATGAGGAGAAAGAGGCACTTTTAGAAGCCCTGGAGAGTCATTTGAGATAAATAGGGTAAATATCTTCCTGTCGACCACTAAGTCACTAGATCTTCCTGTTCACATTGGAATTTTTTATTTACATGCATTTAAAAGTACTATTAAGGTACTTATTTTCAAATATCATTACAAAATTACTACATAGAAATACACAGGAATATCTTTGACAGTGGTGGTATTACATGTTGTAAAAACAAAAAAAAATTGAAAACTTACTAAGGAAGCATATGTACAGTGTATATGTTCTGTGGGAGTCCTGACTCCTGGGAAAGGAAGGCCCTTGATCCGTTTATGGGCCTAGTTGGCTTGGTATAAACTGAAAGTAGGTCTGATTTTTTATGAGTTTAATCCTGATCCCTGACTGTTCAAAATGGGGAACCTCTGATATAGTTTTGTTTCTGTAAGAATCCTGAAATTTGAAACGATGTTCTGTACCTAAGTCTTGTCCCAACACTGATTCAAACTAGAGACATAATATTTGTCTATCTAGGCGTGGGATCTGGACCACCATCAGGATTCCCCCAATCTCTTGAAAGTATACATTAAGATTTTGAGATTTCAGTGGAAAGTACTCAAAGGTTACAATTTTGGCTATTTAAATTACTAAGTGACATCACAGCTAAAAATGTTGGGCATTAACTGCATATGCACATCATCACTAAAAAAAATCAAATTAATTGAAAAGGAAAAAATCTTGGAAATATCCTTCTATTGTAACTTGGAATCCAAAGGTGCTCTAATTCCTCGTTAATAGGTTCCATAAATAAGACTAGTGCTTTATCATTTCAGGGTTAAAATTGCCTAGAAAAGGACACTCTGCACACAAAATTAAAATGGCCTGATTGAATTCAAATATAATGCAAGAGAGAGCCCTGCTGGCTGAGCTTAATAAATACAATCCCTATTTTAGCAGCCTAAATAAATAATTTACTTTAAAATAAGTAAGTGAAACCCACATTCTTGAATACTTGCCTTCAATTTAAACGGCACACTGAGAAATCCAAAAACATATTCATGCAGTGTAGCTGCTTCATTATCCCATCGCCCCTGGTAGTGGTGCTCTGATGTAACATCCTCCTCAACGGAATAAATGGACTATGAAATGTTTTACCACAAGAAAGCAGGGAGGCCCCCTTACTCCCTGTTTTTGGGTGCTTTAAAAATGTGAGAATAAATAAGATCTTTTAAGCTGCTAGTCAGTCTGTATTGCATCTTCTGGAAGTTTTAGTAAAGAGAAGCAAAAATTATGCACCCAGAAAAAAAAATAGAAGGCTGAAAAGGAAATCCTTTGCTGCTTCATATGGGCAGCAAGAAATATAAAAATATTTATGCAGCTTGACTAAACATCTAAACTATAGCTTTTTGAAATACACTTCTGTCATGTGTGGGTGGTGGTGGGGGTTGCAGGTGTTTCAGCAGATTTTACAAGTACTTTAATTTGTTCTTCTGTATAATAGCAAGAAAAATTCCAAGAATAGTTGGATTTAAATAAAGCTGTAGTAAGCAGGCCAGCATCAACTCTAAATGAAAGTGAGTGTGAGCATGGTACAATGCATACAAGAAAGACTTAATTACTGGAAGAAAAGAAGAAACAGAAAAAATTTCTTGTCTCAATTTACATTATAATTGAGCAGCTATATTAATTTCAGTCATCGGTTTATGAAACAGTCACTACAAGTGAAAAACTTGAGACTGGAGTAGAAGCAAAAAGGTTTCTTCATTCCTGTGTATTGTTTATTTTTTCTTAATCTTCCATTCAAAGCATCAGTGATATCTCGATGAAAAGCAGGTGCAGCATTAAATACTTTTTTATACGGAATATTAATTTCCTAAACTAATTCATTCAGTAGTTCAAACTAGACATCTAGTGCAATACGAGGCATGGTAAGAAATCCACAGTACCTGCATGAGGCTGGCAGACTTGACACAGAACCTACAGCAGAACCACAACCATCTGGAGCACCAGGTGGAGGTCATATAAAATACCTTACAGCCTCCCAAGCTGCACTAAAAATCTTTGATTAAGGTTTAAGATACTTGTGCAAAGGTGTCTAAGTTCTTGTTACAATTGAGTGGAGAGCTAAGGGAAGAATCAGTTTCCTAAATGTAAACAACCCCATGAAATTTGCCTCAGGGAAACCTGTCTGGCCTGTGACTGCCAGTTTGTTGGATGAAGATCTCCTTGGATCATACCTGTTTGCCTTCTGTAGATAGACAGCCTGAAACACCTCAAATAACACTAAAAGTCTACACTTAGGCAAGAGGAGCAAGCTCCTTCTCAGTACTGACAGTAAAGACTAGACAGCAATCCAGCTTTTCAGGCAAGAGACATTCACATCTGGATTGGAGAACAGCCCTCACAATCAACAACAGTGTTGGCTGAATTGACTCTAATTATAATAGCACTTTAGATGAATTAGTGGCTGGTTTAGTAACTTTTTGCTGTTTGTTCATTAGGAAAAAAAACATTAAAAGTACATACTGATTGCAGTTTTTTCCTGGGAAAATATAAGGCAAGAAGTGTACAAGGACATTCTTTGAAATGTTCATTTTGAGAAAAGATTAAATAAGCCAGACAGAATAAAAATAAAAATATAAATTAAATTAAATTCACTTATGGTTTACAGACGCAGATCTCTGGTTGTTTTTAACAGAATGAGTGGGGTCATGCCAAGATTATACATCCACATTTTATATAGTTTTGTGATAGAGAATACACGAAACGAGGAATCTGGAGTGTGAATAAGATGAACACATACTTGAGGGCAAAACAGGGAGGGTGGTCTGTACAGCCAGTCTGTACATCTTGTACCCAAATAACAGGTTTTGTGATGGTATGCCAAGAATTACAGTAGGAGATTAGCTGTGGTCCTAAGCAATACATACAAATAAAAAAATCATTAGCATTTACAAATACATTCACCAGAAGCGTATTTAGCCACCTTCTGTGTTTTAGCAAGCTATTGATGGATGCAATCCAATTACTTCCTGCACAGATGCTGTGCAGGTACACAGTGCACCCATGACAACTGCTTTCCCATCGTTGTTTCTGACAGGCTGTGTAACCACAAATTTACAGGAGAAATGCTGGCATTTCCATCTCTTCTTTTCATCCTTCATAGTTTCTGTATCTTTTGAAATAATGGGACCCAAAAAAGAGAAGAGCAATTGGATTATGTAATTTTTTATGTGTAAAATAGCATAATGATGTTCTTACTAGCAATTTCCAATGTCCAGTTTCTTTTTTGATTTCCATTATGCAATGAGCTAATATTTTCACGAAACTATTCACTGTAAATTCAAGGTCTTTCTTTTCAGTTACAGTGGTCAGTTCTGAGCCCACTGTTACTTTATAAGAGATATAAATAAAGTAGCAGGAAATTTGAAAGCTAGGTCAGATCGTGTCACTAATACATAGCTTATTTCAGCATATGAATGAACACCTAAGGAAGACCCAACTCAAAGTTTCTCAGCTGTGTAAGCAAAAATGAATTTACAATGGGCTTGATGGATGAGAAGTATTACATGAAACTTGAGTTATGGTAAGGTATGCATGAGAAGTATCCAACCCTGCAACCACTTCAGGATGGAGAACCTAATTCTCACTAGAGCTGTTTGTCCTTCTGCTGTGCAGGCAGGAGAATACTGAAAGCCACCAAAGTCCAATGTATTGATTTTCCTCACCCCGATGTATTACTGTGGCTTAGTAGCAGAAACTTCCATTTGTGTCTGCCTTTTTGCCTGCTTTTTTCTCACAGTCTCTTCCAACTGCTTCAAGCACTCCCAGCCACCACCAGCTGAGCATACCTTCTGTGCAGGAACAGCATGACTGCACACCAAATGAAGAGCACTGCCAGTGACCTACAGGGTTGGCTGGCTGAGGAAGTACTTTGAGCTCACCGGTTGATCCTTACAGGTGGTGGGAAAAGGAATTTGTGCAGGCAGGACAAGAAGGTATTGCAGCTTGCCATATAACTCTGAGATAGAAATGAAGTGCACTGTAATACCCAAGGTGGGACTTACAAGTTATATGGGATACAGCAGATCAACCCCACATTTACTTCAAATAAGTAAATCCATGGTTAAGTGAGGTTTAATCAGATGTTATGCAAATGCTATGGGAAGTCCAGGTTTTACTCCAGTTCTCAAGCGTTAGTGCTATTCTTTGGTGATGTCAGACCAAAAAACTATTTTCTGTTTTCTTGTTTCGTAGTGTTTTTTTTCTTCACACTCCTAAATCATCAATCACTTCTTACATACTCCTTCATGTTATACAACATTGAATTCTTCTACACATTTTGAGCATACCCAGCACAGTCAGCCATCACATCACACTCCCCACAGCATGCTGCAGTTTAAAAAATTATAGCTGACCATATTAAAATAAATTCGGTGCAAGTAAAGGCACTCCGTGCTGATTCTCAGCTTTTCAAATGTTCCTTGCTTGTCATGTTTTTTGACCAGGTCATTCCTGATGCCGCTTTTGTGATCTGAATGATAACATTATCCACTGACTACAGTGCATCTGTCATCTGCCACGTGCTCTTAAAACTTCTTGGAATCTCTACCTGCATCAGCACTGACTTGAAACTAGATACGCAGAAGAATTTTTTATGATGAGGATGGTGAAACACTGGATCAGGTTTCCCACAGAGGTGGTAAATGCCATATCCCTGGAAACATTCAAGGTCAGGTTGGATTTGGCTCTGAGCAACCTATTCTAGTTGCAAATGTCTCTGCTCATTGCAGGGTGGGGGGAGAACTAAATGACTTTTAAAGGTCACTTCCAACTCAATCCATTATGATACTGGGATACCTTGTGCTAGGGGGCAGTCCTCCATGGCCTGTGTGTTGTACCCGATTATGATGGCTTTGTGCAAGACTAAATACCTTCTTTTCATTTAGACATCTTACTGGAAGATCTCAAATGAAAAATTAATTCCTTTCTGTCTACGTAGTGTAGCTCATTAATCAATACGTCAGTGTCATTTAGCTTGAATGGAACTTCTGAAGACCCAAAGGTATGTTGTCCTAATTAAATGAGTTGCTCAAATCTTGCCTCCAAGAATCATCTCAAGTGATTTAGTGGGAAAGATAGGGAAAATGTAAAGGTGTGCCCATATATTGTGCAAAAAGAACTTTTGGGTGGGAAAGGATGGAAATTTTGGGAATTTTGGAATCTTCTAGTCCAACTAAGTATAATGTCTCTTTCAAGTTACCCCAGTCTTTGAAGGATTTTTTCCTTTACATATTCAACTGATGTATATGGAAGCAAGAGGCTCAACAGTGTGACAAATTGTTTCTAGTTCATTAATAATTTTGATAAAATATTCTCATTATTTTTCAGTTCCCATCAAGTCACTGTTATATAGGCATAAATTTTTTAGAAAATCAAGGAAACCATTGAAAAAAACATAAAGCTCAGTAAAGAAAGGGAAAATGCATATGTACTCTGAATGAACCCTTCTCACAGTCAGTCAGGTATCTAGCGAACACTTCTGAGATAACATCCAATGTAATTTCACTGTTAGTGCACATGAAGGTGTTATTTCTTAAAAATTGCATGTCCCTTACTCTTTTTTTTATTTCATTCGGCAGTAATTTTTCTGCTTCAAGAATTTGTGTCTGAATTATCTGCAAAATTGTATAAAAACCTGCTTCTTAAATTTATTATTTGCTAGTCCCTGTTCAGGTCTGATGTTTCTTTTCATCGTCAAATGCCTGTGCTTTTTAGTGGGGCAGTCAAGCGTGCTGACACTGATGAATAATTTAAAATTCCTGATGTACCTCTCCTGCCTATTTCTGAAGCCTCCTTTTTGCACCACTGTACAGCCCTCTCCTCTGTTTCTGTCATACCTGTTTGCTTCATGAAATACAAATCGTGTAGCAGAAATTTCAGCCCCATAAATCTGACTTTTTGCCATAGCAGAGCCCCAGGCGTTGTGGGGGCTCTGCAATCTACACCGATCCTCCCTCATAGGGCCCCCAGGAGGAGACAGAGGAGGGTGTGGGAGAGAGAGACAACCCCAGAACCCCATCCAAGGCCCTGTATGAGGAGTCGATGCTCACCATGGGCATGCTGCTCCTCAAGGACCTGCAAGCACCACAGGTCAGCCGTGACTCAGATCCCTGCATAAGTAATGCTGCAAAGCAACCAAATGGTTGTTGAAGATACACAGATTTCATGAAAACTTGCTGGAAAGCCTAATTTTTCTTTTAGACAAATATAGATGTCTGTCTGCAATGAAAAATCATACTATTTTAACATCAGAAGGGAGATATAGCCAGTAGAGAACAGGAAAAAGGTTTTACTTTAAAAAAACCCTCTGAACTAAACAGACATTTAAGTTATAGCTACAGATCCAATGCCCTCAATTCCTACAGAAAAAAAAAAAGAAAAAAAATTAAAAAGGAAGCCACAGACTGTGGTCTCATATCCTTGCAAACAAATCCCTGTGAAGTCAGTGAAAACTATGAAAACATACAGACATGGAGCTTGGGCCCTTGCCTTTATGTAGCATAGCAGTGAAAACTGGGAACTAAATATCTGAAATTTGGAACTTCTGTGTCATTCTCTAGCTGCATCTCACTGAACCTTGAAGGAACTTTCCAGGTGACAAGAAATAGTCACTCAGTACCATGTGGGGGCCTACAGTATTAGTTACCTGCTCAGAGCTGGAAAGTATCATGTGAGATCTTGAGACCAAGGCTTAGAGCATCACAAATGGCACTGGGCACCCATGCAAGGAAAAAGAACACCTGGGGTGCTTAAAAATGAAGGATGATATTCATATTTTCTACTGTAGGTTAGTCTTCTAATCTAAATTACCAAATAGATGTAGATCAGCATCTTCCAGAAGTAATTAATCTTATTTTTCTTAGAAAGTTGTTATGGGCTAGAAAAGATTACCTTTTGAAGATATCTGTCTCATTTCTTTGCCCTAGAGGGAACATATTTGGCTCTGGATGTTTATAGATGTGCATATATATAGATATAGATATAGATATATAGATATATTTACTCATATACATTATCTACCATTCACCATAAAAAATGGCATTTTCATGAGGGACTATCTCATGGAATCATAGAAACAATAGAAACAACAGTTTTGGTTGAAGGGGACCTTTAAAGGTCACCTAGTCCAACCACCCTGCAATAAGCAAGGGTATCTCCAAGTAGTCCAGGTTGCTCAGAAATGAAACCCTGAATGTTTTCAGGGGTGGGACATCTCCCACCTCTCTGGGCAATCTGTTCCACTATTTTACCACCCTCAGTGCAAAAAATGTGTTCCTTATTTCTAGTCTGAATCCATCCTTTTCTAGTTTAAATTCATTACATCTGTAAAAGGTCTCTCTCTGGCTTTTTAAAGATTCCCTTTAGTACTGGAATGCTGTTTGAAGGTCTCTGTAGAGTATTCTCTTCTGTAGTCTGAACTACCCCAATTTTCTCAGCCTGTCTTCATAACAGAGGTGCTCCAGCCCTCTTACCATCCTCATGGTCCTCTTCAGGATGCACTTGAGCAGGTCCATGTTCTTCTTGTGCTTCGTGCTCCAGATCTGGATGGAGAACTCCAGATGGGTTCTCAGAGGAGCAGAGCTGCTCCTCCACCTTCTGGCTGCGCTGCTTTTGATTCAGCACAGGATGCAATTGACTTTCCGGGCCGCAAGTGCACATCACGGGGCCGTGTACAGTTTTTCATTCACCAGTTCTCCCGATCTGTTCATCCCCTGTCCCATAGTGAGAATGGGAGTTACCCCAGCCCAAGTGCACTTGGCCCCATTGAATTTCATAAGGTTGCCATGGGCCCACTTCTTGAGATTGTCCAGGTCCCTCTGGAAGACATCATGTCTCTCAGGTTATCAACAGCACCATTCATCTTGGCATCAGCTGCAAACTTGCTGGTGGTGCACTCAATCCCACTCCTTCCATCCTGCTCTTAGTTTGGGTATCCACACAAAACCTTGCCCTTGCCAGACTGTGATCCCACAGGCAATAATACTGGAGTTAAGTTCAGAACACACAACCCTTTAAAATGGCAGTGCTTTTGCATACCATGGACTTGCTATCTGATATCTGTTAATTGTACATTGGCCAGCATAGCCCATTTTGCTCTGTGTAGTCATCCTTGTGTCACTACAAGTGTAAATACGGGAACTTGCCTGCAACAAGGGTAGAACCTTTGGTTTTCGTTTAAACAAGTACATTCAGAAACAGTTTGATGAGAAGCACTTTAATAGCACCAAACTGATATGTCATCTCGCTTTACTTTTGCCTCTTGTCTGACTCACAGCTCTAGAATGGGTTTGTGACTAGCAGTGGTGGTGTAATGTGGCAGTAGTGAGGTTGTGACACAGTTGCATCATATTTTATTACTTTAGAGAATGTGTTTAATTGATGAATAGATCATTCATAAATTTTCAGCTTTACTGTAGCTACCACCAACACCATTAAGCTGTGTAGATTATCCGTATTCTCTCAGCTGCTTACCTTTCATTTTCTTTAGGACCTTGAGCATCCTCTGCATTGTATCTCAGCTATATTCAGCAAGTTTTTCTTTACTGTCAGTGTGTTTAATAAACACACTGTCCAATAAACTTTCACAGTCACTAAAATTACTTTTTATCCAAATAAGCACAGATAGTAATCAAGCTGCCTCTTATCTAATGAAACCTTGTTTGGAATATTGCCCTTTTAAATGGTAGTAGGAGTTCAATTTTTGAAGTTAGTGTACTGCTTTTGCTTTGGAACACTGTTTTTGATCTCTTTTCAACCAATATATCTAGCAGGTTCCATCCAGTTGTCATCCAGGTAAATTTTCTATTTTTTGGTCTTAAACTCAATGAGCCAAATTTTTCATGCTGTAAGATAATAACTCTAGAAACATTTCCTACAGACTGACTTTTGCTGATCACACAGCGATGTAAAAGACGCTTAATGTCATGTTTTATAGCTGGTGCCTTTATGGCCTATACTTTTTTATAATATGCAACGTTTACTGTTGCACTTTTCTACTTCAATATGCAGCAAAGAAATTAACTGAAAATATTACAGACATGCTGTAGTTGATGAGAACAATAAAGCAGTGAACTGTGTAAGTAATATCTGAGTTGAGAAGAGATAGTTTCAGCCATAACTTTTGAAGGTTTTGTTTGCTTGTTTGCCTGTTTTAAATTGAAGAACCATTAGTACACCCAGACAGAACATCTATATTGATCACTAAAATACATAAAAAAATTTTAAAACACATTTTAGCACTAATGTCATCCATGTAAAAACTTTGCCTGCATAGGATTGTGTATACCATGTAATCAGGCTTTTCTGACATTTCTGCACTTCTGTTTCTATTCTGTTCTGCCATTCTGCCTCATTCACAGAAGGGAAAAGCTATTTTACAGCACATAACAAGACAGAGCTGCTTAAATGAAATTTTCTTTCTAATATTGGATATAAGACTGAACTACTTGAAGATCATAAAACAGGGAACTACTCCAGCTCAGCTGTATTTTTCCTGTAATGAAAAATTTTCTACAGTGCTCCCTTGCTTCCCATTTTGGAGGCAACCCTCCAGAAAAGGATCAATAAGTAAATCCTAACATGTAACTTTCCTTTAAGATTCCTCTGATACTAACAAAAAAATCTTTGCATAATCACATAAATGCCCACAGTTGATTACATGACTATAATCCCCTTGGACTGTAATCTCCTTTCACATTAGTACTTGCTTGAGTATATGCCTGTCTTACATTAACAAACTATGTGTGCAAACAAATTATCTGCTTGCAAAGAAGTGATTCTCAAATTTTGTTTAATGTGATGATTGCTGTTTTACTCTCTTTGGACATTATTATTGCTTCTCCATAATCAGACTCATATGTGGTTTTCGTGATTACTGACATTTTAAACACACACAATAGAAGTTATTCTGTTTAGTTGATTTTATGTACGGTATTTGTATTGGAGCATTTGATACATTTTAAAAAGAAGTAGTGAGTTGTTGAACAAACACAGGTAATCCAGAAATGTTATTAGGAATAGACCAGTAATTTCAATAGGAATATGTGTAGACAAGGGATCTTCTCTCTACACCTACCTTACAGTCTTGCAGTTTTAATCCGAGAATCTTCTTTGCTGTTTTGGTTACAATATCATATGATGATCTATTAGCTGACATAATTCATTAGCTCTACTTGGACGAACTGCTTTCCTTTTATGATATAGTGCTAGTGAAGTCACAGTGACATTTCTAGATGACTAACATGTATGAATAAATGAATATATGAACGCAGTGAAATTATATACTCCAAAATCCATTTTACCACTTTGTGCAAATTTTGTGCAGCTAACATATTCCTGCCATTATGTTATTCCTGGTATCTTGAGATGCTAATGACCTTAGCACAATGGCCTTTAGATGCTATCTGACTCACTATTTGCTAAATGTAGAATGGATTTATGCGGACTCATGTGACTGTCTAAAGTGGTAGCAGTGGTGGAAGTAATGCTCTCTTCCATCAGCGGATAAAGATAAACGTGTTCAGAATACAGTTTTATCTTACTACAAGGAATCCAAGGCTGATAGGGAAATTTGGTTCCAGTCTCTCTCTGCACCATGAAGAAGTGGAGATCTGCTCTCTGACTCAGAGTGGTTTCATAACTAGTGCTTCTTTAGAAGGAAACCTTCATCTATCTGTAGTTTTGAGTCTCTGACTTGAAGTTTTTACAGTTTGCTAATTCTTATTGTTTTCCCCTCATACCCTTTCTATCCCAGTAATCAAGGAGCAGATTTCAGAATTTTACTTTTCTTAAAATTCTTAATTAAGTTTGCCCAAACTTCCCAGCTCTTAATACTTCACATCTAGCTATCTCTGATATTCAGTTTTCATAATTCTACAGATTTTGGAGGACTTTCTTTCAAATAAATATAGAGACGTCCATGTTTAAAACCATGATATCTTCACACAACAAGAGTAGCCAGAGGATATGTATTCATACCTAGGCAATTATGAGGTTTTAGTTATTGGTTTATTTAAAAAGTTAATAATTCTGTATCACTTGTAATGATATTACACAAGGCACAAAAATGAGACTTCTTTTATTTACTGGCTTCCTTAAAATACAGTAAAATCAATTATTTTTTAACAAATTCCTTAATTAAATGAAGTTTTGATTACTTGTCTAATTGTCCATCTGTTTATCATTTGTTTCACAATATTTTTTTTAAATGATTGATCAATTTCTGTAAGATTAGAGAAGAGTGAATCTCTCAAAGACTATTTATTTTGTGTTTCAACAGCCAGGTAGCTGGAAAGGAAAGCCTGGCCCGTATATTTGCAGTCTGAGAAAAGCTCAAACTCATCAATTTTCTGTTCTGTTTGGCCTGTTAGCAGCCAAAAGAATAAATGGATCAACATGTACCCCTTCTTACGTAACAGGTAATTAACGAGTGAAAGAGTTGAGTCTGAGTTATCCTGGGAAGCATGTGCAAGGTCAGAGGGAAAAAATGTAGGAAAGTGTGGGAAGTACTGCAAGGGAAAATACAGATACAGGACAGATGTCAGGGCATCTGAATTTGTTTGGTCATTGAAGCATAGCTCAGCAAGCTATAGGAAATCAAGCTGCACCTTTTTCACTGCTCAGAAAACAATTTCATCACTCTTGTTAGAAATAAATGCTAGAGAAGAGGCTCACCCTGTTGCTTGTCCGATTTGCCAGTCTACAGATGACCTCTGCCAAAGTACCATTGTGTGCCTTGTTCCATACTGTATTTATATTGATTTCCACTCACAGCAAGCCCTGTTCATTTCGAAGTTCTCTGTGAAGCCTGTGTCCCTTTCTTAACTCTCCACTCAAAGGTAACTGAAGGCACGCATTCCTGTGGAACAAAGAATAACCGAATTACATTGTATCATAAAAAATAAGAGGTACTTTGATTTTGCTTCTTTCTTTCTTGATAATAAGTTCATATACTAAGGACACTCATTCATTTACTCTTTGTTTATTTGACACTAAGTAATTAGAGGCACAATATTTTTAAGTGAGAGCAACTGCTAGCTCTACTTAAAAAGGAGTGACCATGAAAGAACCATGAATTCAAAATTCTGTAAAACATAACAATATTTAAAACAATTAATTTTGAAAATATCTGCCCACTGGAACTCTTTCATTACCCAGTTACTACATTAGACCCTTTGCAAGTAGTATTGCTTAACCAACAAGAGAACCACTATACAGGATTCTGAGCTTCACTATATTCCCATTGGGACATGCATGTTAAAGAGCAATTTAAAGAAAATGGGAATTTATCTAATGAGATGGCAGAAATTTGACAAGCTGTAGTTAAAACAGAAATGTCTGTTTCTGTATTAATATAGAGGCTTCACTTCTTCGCGTGTTATATTACTACTAATTCCCATATTTCAGTGAATGAATGTTTTTTGTGGTTTTTAGTCTTCTCACTGTAATGAGTCCATTTCTTCTTCATTATTTCACCCACAGATAACACTGCTGCAGGAGTATAGCAGCGAGTAGCAGGCTGAAGTAAATAGGTCAGAGCAATTATGTCACAACTTTCCTTTCAATCTCCTATGACTTTAGGACATTAGGTGTAGACATGGTGATGAAAATATCTTTGTCCAGCTCAGCAACACGCTGTGAGAGGCAGTTTGTGGAAAAAGATCCTGAAAAAGACAGCAGCATGAGGAAGTGTAAAAATATAACATGAGGGACAGAAAGAAAATGTCTTTGACATTAAAGCAGTAAAAAAGGGTAAGACCTGATTCTCTTTGCAGTTGTTGCTGTAAATCAGGAAAAATGATATCAAAGCAGCAGAGTTAACATTAGTTTACCTGAGAAGATATACAAAGCTTTAACTTTCAAAAATATCTACTCTTTTCTCTAGAGAAATAAAATAGGGCAAAATTATGTGATGAGGTAAAAATTCTGGAAGCAAAGGCATAACAATTAATTCTTCTTTTAGTTTCGACCTTATTGGTAATGCATTTAATAAGTTGCTTGCTTGTGAAACTTGCAGGTTAGTGTACAGTGTGTACACTGAAATCAGCTTTTACTGTTTTACTTATGAAAATAGAAAACTGTGCATTATGACATATAAAAAGACGTAATAGATAGATGACTCCAGGCTAAAGCAGAATTATTTTTGCTTTTTTCATAACTGTTATGAGAGGAAATACAGTTGACTAACTTGAGCTGAAAGTTAGTGATTTTTTATGCATAGAAATAAGCATTGAGCAATTCAATCAACAACTGAAGCTGATCAATCAACTTAGTTCCAGTGTCATTGATATATAAAACCTATTAAGAATTCTGAAATCTCAGACATCACATTTATGACACCCAAACCATAAATCAATTAGAAAAAGTTGTATCTCTTTCACTGATTGTAGAACTATTTCTGCCTTGTTATATGTGCAGTTAAATGTGTTTGGTTTTTGTGGTTTTTGTTTGTGGGACTTCAATTGTTTACTAATTTTATTTTTTTCTTCTTTTAGCAATGTCGATGAAGGGATAAATATCTGTCACAAAACTGAAGAATTTTGTTGGGAAATTCTCTGTGACTTGCAGCTGAAAATTTCATGTATTTCCAAAAATATTTATAAAAGAGAACCGGTTAAAATTCAAAACCAAAAACAAAATCAAAGAGAAAGAATGAAGGCAAACAGTCCACCATATTTTAAATTAATAAGAAACACAAACCATGGATACCCCCAAGGTTTCATATTTGCATTTGACATGCTTATTGTAAAAAATTTTATTAACTTATTCCAGGTCCCTGCCATAAAATTAAAAAAAAAATAAAAAAAAAAAAAGATTTTTCAATACACTTTCTGGGAAAGGCCTCCTGGTCTGATTGAAAAAAATCTAAGAATATACCTAAAACCTGCTTATCTCAGTATGAACTGCCTCATGTCTCACTATGATACAGTATAAATTCTAAAAATGGGGTCTTTTGCAATATTTTTTACTATTTTTTACCAGTTTTGAATGCTAGCTCAAGTAGTCATTAGAAATATTCTTGCTGAGCAAATGTAGCTGCAACAAATAAGCATGGAATGACTCTTCCATTAATGCTGCTGTAATTTGTAAATTGAGTTTTAAGATCTAACTTTTACTTCTTGGGTTGTTATTTTTTTTGAAAGAAACAATTCAGGAAAGGTTGGTTATTCAAAGTGATGACAGCCACTTAAAAGACTTGTTGGATGGTGTCTTTGGGAAGGCCTGGGGACTTTGGAGCTTGAAGTCTAAGTCTGCTATCTGCTAATTGCATACTGAAGTGCTTACTGAAAATTTGAGATTGACTTGATTGATTGATTGATTTTTAAAAAACCAACCAAACAATCAGGAAAATATAAATGAACAGGACAGGACTCATGCAGATTAAAACCCACTGGTACAGGCAGTGTGAACAATCTAGACTCAAAACTAGCAGTGTGGTGGGATGAAGTCTAACGCCCTATCTAATAATGACTGTTCATGTTTATACATGTTCTTTACACTGGATGTCAGTGTGCAAAGCAAAATTTTTAGACAATAATATCCTTCTGGAACATAAAACCAAAAATAGACATCTTTAGCTCATTGTTCTTGTTTGGTTGGTTGGTTTTTTATCTATCTGTTGCCCATAAGCTGAAACTGCATTATATCTGACTCATGCTGTAATACAGAAGTATTATACACAAGCAGCAAAAGGTATTAAATGCTTATGGAGCACTATCTATTTACCTGTGCACCAGTTATTCCCATCTGATGTCAAAACCTGAAAATTTTTACGAGGTTACAAATATAAAAACCAAAATATCAATCTCATAACTTTAAACATTTGATGCTGACTAACACTCTATCAAGGATCTACAAGGATCTACAAACTGGGTTTTTAGGCATTTCACCCATGTGGGTTGACCCCACCAAAGTCAAAAGTGCCTTTGAAATCCTACATTTAAAGACTAGGCATTGTCTTGATGTGTTTGATGACCTAGGGCACAATAATGAATACGAAGAAAAAAAAGTAATACATTTCTCCCCAGCTGGTGCATCAGATCAAGTAATACACTACTGAAATGCAGATGTAACCTTCGACTGAAGTGAGAGTAACTTCTGTAAGTAAGTGATAGTAACTTCTTTCAACAAACAGTTGAAGATGAACATGATCATAAATACCAGGTATATTGCAGATGACCAATTATAGACAAGAAAGAAGAGAGTCCTTTCTTAGAGATGTAAACATTTTAATGCTGAGTGATGCTGCCGTGTCATGTTCTGAATGGATATCCCTTATTTTCACAAACAAAACGAGGATGACTATTAGACTTTTTGGTATTTTTCTCTAGAATGAGGCTGTACCTAAGCAGAAAAGGATTTATTATTCGATGTGCCATTTCAGCAGAATGCTGGCCAAAGGTTAACCTCATTTAACCTCCTCTGTGAGATATCTTGGATGGCTAACAGCAATGCTTCTGGGTCTCAGAAGTCTAACTCAAAATGATATCCACTTTTTTTTCCATAATAGATTATCTGTCAGGAAGAAGAAGACGACTTTTATTCAAGGTCCAGCTCAGGAACAAGGGCCTTAAACCAGTATCTATCACACTCAAAGAAAACAACAGTAAGCAGAGAAGGCATTTGGATAACAAGTTTTCTTTATTTCTTTAAAAGCTGGGACATTACTTGTTTAGCAGAGAGAGAAGAGGACACTCAAGGGAGACCTTATCACTCTCTACAACAGCCCGAAAAGAGGTTGTAGCCAGGTGGGGGTTGTCCTCTCCTGCCAGGCAGCCTGCAACAGGACAAGAGCACATAGCCTTAAGCTGCACCTGTGAAGGTCCAGGTGGAACATCAGAAGGAATTTCTTCACTGAAATGGTTGTCTGACATTGGAACAAAAATCACAGAGAGGTGGTGGAGCCACCATCCCTGGAGGTGTTTGAGAGATGACTGGACATGGTACTTAGTGCTGTGATGTAGTTGACAAATACGATGATCCATCAAAGTTTGGACTCAATGATCTTGGAGATCTTTTCCAACCTTAGTGAACCACCATTCAGTACACAGCAAAAATATTGTTCAAAGTCTCTAAAATACCAGTGTTTTAACAGCGTATCATCTAATGATTGTCCAACAAAAACATTAGACCATTTCAGAGTTTTTCATTATATCTGAGACACTTAAATAAGCTTTAGGACTGGTGTTCTAGTGTAAGCTCAGTAACATTCTCTAGAAGGAGATGAGAAAAAAATACCCACGTATTACCTTGTTTGTGTGGTTTTGCTGTTAGTGATTGGTAGCTAAGAGATATTATTCTGCTTTTATTCATTGGCTATTATAGTACTGACAGCCACTCTTCTCTTGCTTTGATCAGACAGGGTCAGACTGCAGGATTCTTTAGACTTCACATTTTTAAACCCTTATATCTTGAAAGATTAATATTATTTTCATGATCAAGTTCAGTTTTGCCTTTGGCACGATGTGATTTGATTAGTCAGCACTCAGTGTGTGACTCGAATTAATGATTAACACTCTATAAAATCTGCTGAATGTGTTAACTTTTCAGTTTTAATTGGAATTAATGAAAATTAACAGTCCTATTTGCTAAAAATCAAAATTACCATACAGAAAAATAACCATCCTGCTATTTTTTTGAGGAGTTAACGATATTTTTACGGAACACTGTTCCACGGTAGAAACATAACTGCATGATGTGATAAGAAAGATTGTGAAATTGCATAGCAGTGGCTTATAACAGTTTTCAAAATTACTTGTCCTTACCAAAGTCAAACCCATAATGTAATATACAGGATGTAATAAGAAATAACATGATTTGCCTTAAACCATTTTTATAGCTTTAATTTTAAGTAATGTGTGTTATAGTCTTAATAAAACAGTAAAAGAAGTCTCTTAAATACAATAAAACGTTACCCTGTGTGTGCAAAAAGATTACACTGGTCTGCATAAGGCTTGCAGAATTAAAAATCAAAAACAAGCAAAGAAGCAAAAGACGAAACCCCACAACAACAAATTACCTAATATATTTTAAGTACAGAGAATATTAATGTCAGTAAACTGAGATGCTTGTCAGATTTTAATTTCCAGTTGTTCAAAATTATTATTGCATGTATTCTACTTGTTTTTCTGCTTGTTTCATATTTGTCACAATAAGCAAACACCAAAAAGTTGGCCTCATCTTCGTGGTATGTCAAGCAAGGACATTACCTTATAGACATGCCATAATGATGAATTAATTAAAACATGAGAAGTGCTCGTATTATGCTAATGAACTCTGCTGCCAAAGCTAAAAATAAATAATTTCAAAAATAGCCATTTAAAAACCTTTAGAGTGGCAATTATTTAATTCCAGGGCACCTTTAAAGAAATGAATTATAACTCAAGTGACTATAAGTATTTCTCCAGTTATGCAACTTCAAAACAGCAGCTAAAAACAGCATTCAAAGTGTAGAGCTTCAGGTGACATAGATCAAGGCAGTTTCATGGATTTAGCTTCAGTGACAAATGTTTGTGATAATTATGCATTAAGTTTTAATTCTTTAGTTGCTGTAACTGTGTTTGACTTTTGAGATGTCACTCAGCTTTCTGTTAAATTTATTATTAAAAATATTATAAAGGTGTCATGGACTAAGATCTTAATATGTTGTTACACATAAAAGCCCTGACTGTAGCTTCAGAAAGGGCTGAAAGCTCAAGATGCATTAATTGAAATATAATGCTCAGATATTATGACAATCCAGTCTTAATGGATTATTGATGATGTTTTACACTGTTAATTTCTATTTGCTGCTGAAGGCACCAAAATGAAGCCCCACATTGTCTTTAATTAAAAGTATTTCAGGTCAGACTGAAAGAAAAAACTTGTTTATATTTAACCGCTTCAATCCAGCTTTCATGATTGTGAAGACAACTGGTAACTGTCTACCCAAATTCAGTAGGTTCTTCCCTTTTTGATCTGAAATTTTTCTCCAGAGTTTTTGTAGCAGTAGATATAACTTCCCCTATCAGAGTAGTCAGATTATTTACTCTTGAAACAAGACCCACTGGAATTAGAAAATAGGCTGACAAGATCTTAATGTCCTGAGGGACACAGCTGACAAGCAATGCTCTAAAAGCACTCTGCATTTACAGACTTCACTGAGATGCCAAAATTAAACCAAGAAAAAGACAAGAGTTTAAGTCTCTTTCATTTAAGAAATGTGAGGTGGAGATGTTCTCCTTTTATATAATATCCTACCGAACAGACAGCTTGGGTAGATTTAGGCACACCTCAGCCCAGCATGATGCAGACATCTTTTCAGTGCTCAGGTATTTGACCCAGCCTTCTGACCTAGTCAGAAGCTAAAAGTGTTGCAGGTGTACAGTTCTAGTGAAATTGAGCTGCTGTGTAGCAGTAAATAGAAGACATGGCCATAAGAAAAGGAAGAAACCCTCATATATAGTGCCTACATTTCCACTTGTGTAACATTTGACTATGAGCTTCAAATACAATTTAATTTGATATTTTTGTATTGCAGCAGTATTTTCCTCTATTACTGGGTTATAAAAAACAGAGATGTCAAAAGGAGCAAGGCAGATAATAAATTCACAGGTTACAGCTCAGACAACTGAGCCTTTTATGCAACTCCAAATAAACCAACACACCTCTACACAATGGGAATATAGTAATTGTTGGTAATGTAGATATGACCAAAACAAAGTGTATTGAAATTCTTGAAGTTGATGGAAAATTCGTTATAAATGTCTAAATTATTTGAACTATTAGTAAATTTAAGGATTCAATTCCAGAGACAAAAGAAGATTTATGTTTCACACCTTTCAGTTGCTAAGCTCTAGATAGGATTACAGTAGATTCCTGGCCTTCCAGTATCAAAAGAAAACTGAGTTAAACTGTCTGTGATAGAAACTAACAGTCCCTGAGACTCATTAGGGAACATCTATTAAATAAATGTACCGAACTCAGAGCTTTCACTACAGTTTTTAGAATGCATGCCAGAGAAGAACAGAGATAGGGTATTTTGAGTGATAAGGAATTTTGTCTGTTGACATCCTGTCTTTTGAGGGTGACTGCACTTTCTTGAGGTCAGCAAGCAAGCAGTGTTGAACTGATAATGCGTGTATCTCTGAATAAGGGGTATTTTATTTTCAATAATTTCCCCCAAAAAAAGTCTAAACATGAAACAGTTATTATTGTAAGTCTGTTTAGCCTGGTGGTTTTTGTAGCAGTTTTGTTGAAATAAAGACTTATTATTAAAAAAAATAATAATTAAAGCATGAAATAGCTGAAAGAACATTGGCGACTCATGTTTCAAGGTCTCTCAAATTAAGAGAAGCTAAGCAATATGCAGCACTGGAGATGGGCTTCTAAAGTGGGAGAAAGCTCATATCCCAGTATTCCAGAATGCCAGCCCTTTCTTTCCAGCCCTGCTGGAAAATCATCCTCCTTGCAGGAATGTTTGCAAAGGAATTCACTCTGTCTCTGCAAATATACTCTTTACCAGGCCATGAATGCTAAGCAAATTATTTGGTAGCTGGAATAAAAATTGTCTTGTAACATAGTTGAAGACTCCGCAAAGGTGTTCTTAAAATGAAAGAGAAGCAATTTGAAAAAATATAAACTCTAAAATGACAGAAGTCCTCTAAGAATCTAGTGTTTTAAATTCCTCCAGCAGTCATGTTATTTGTCTCAAATAAATCAGAGAAATAGAGGTGTTGAAGCCATTTCCAGATTTAAATTGAGATTTTTCAGCTAATATCTATATCCCACAAATATAGTCAATGTTTCTGATTATGCTTTCATACTTCTTTAGTTTAGAAGAAGAAAGTTCACAACCTTTCTGATAATTTTCATGGAATTTTTAAGCCTTTTTTAGCATGAACATCTTTCTCATAATTTTTGTCTCATAAGAATTTGTTCACACATAACAAAATTTTTGTAAATTCAAGTACAGTACCTGCACCTTATGTTGTTTTGCAGATTTATAGCTGTTAGACATTGCTAACTCATAGCACTAGATGTAACAGAAAATAGGTAAATTAGCTCTTAAAGATGGTCAAACTTAAACCTAAAAGTGCGTGTGACTTTAAAGCTCCATATTACAGCCTCATATTTCAAGTTAAAACAAATTTGTAACAGACTGAACATTCCAGAATCTATTTAATTTAGTAACTTAAGTCTATTTAATTATTAGTCCACTATATTACCTCAAAAAGCTTTGTACAAGAATTCCTCTGGTAAAAGAGAAATGTTTAATGCAGTTAGGGTGTATTTTCAGCTTGATTAACACATCTCATAATCTTTAAAACAAATTAGTCTAGAGTACCTAAAGTTCTGCCTCTGGATATTCCCCATAAACCTTCAATTGCTTTACAGCTGGGGCAATGTTGTTAACAAGCTCTTATGTTTGAAGTGTAAATTAAGCAGAATTTCAGAGTCAATGTCCAAAGTAGTGTCAACGTTCTACCTCCTGCAAACTTTGAAGTACTAGACAAACCTAAGTTTTTCTCAGAAACATTAAGTCATGCACCTGAAGTTTGATTTTGTACAAGGCCACGTATACTGGAATGTTGGGTGACCTTTGAAAGTGGTCTGTTACCTTATTTTTTAAGCTATTTGGGTATTAAAAAAACCCTGCTGCCAGCCAAATTTAAGCTTCTTGCTCCTGAGGTTATTTATACATTTAATCATAGGATCATAAAAACAGGGCAAGATAGGATTACAGAAGGTCAGCCATTTTATGTCAGGATCAACTCCAGTAAAACCATTCTTGACAGGTATTTACTGAAGATGTATTTAAAAACCTCGAGTTATGTAAATTCATCAGCTATGTAGGCAGTGCATAATTTGGAAATAGCTCCAATTTGTGCCAACGTACTGGAAATAGTGCCAGTGTACTTGAGCTTATGATCCTCAGCTGATCTGCTCTGAGTTTCTGAGGTCCTTTCTGGAATGCAGTTCTTTTAGGAGGAGTGAAATCCTGGTCTCTCTCTATGAAGCCTGTATGACTATGGTTCACAAGTAATTTCCCTACGGAAACCTCTCTACTGTACACTGATCATGCCAAGTCATCCTCTTCCAGGCCATGACTGTTTGCTGGCACTTTGCTATCTTGACTTAGAAACATAAATGTTGTATATGTGACACAACCAAAATAATATGTTGGCCACATTATGAAGAATGTAGCCCTAAAAGGATAATACTTTTAGTATCGCAAAGCGTTTCAGCTAAAAGAAGGCTCCAGAGGGCTAAGAGAGCAGAACATCTCTTGCAATGTGTTTTGAGCTACTCCAAACTGAGTCTAGGGAAAAAGGATGAAGTAAAAACTATATAATTCTTCATATCCATCTAAAAGGACATGGAAGGACAGCTTCCTACTGGGGAATTTCTTTGCCTCTTTAATCATTACACAAAATTAAACTCTTCCGCCCCACTTGGTGAAATCTTCCACAGTCATGCAATGAGCAGGAACAAAAAAGGGTGATGCACAACATGCACCTGATGGATTGATCTGTGAACAAATAGGTGCAAACAACTTAGTGGTACTGAGATTATACACTAAGCAGCGTGTCACGGAGAGTACCAAAGGCTAGATATAAACACCTGGGTCTTTGTGGGTCTACTAGAAGGGAAACAGGGACTTCTCCCTGAAGCATTATTAGAACAGTAACATGTAACCATTATAATTTAATACATATTATTCATCAAGTTGGGTTTTTCTTTTAATTTAAACCCAGTGTTATGCCAGCTAGTTTATTATTATCTTCTTTGGTTGAAAAATTAGGATGTATATTAAAACTGTTAAGATTTTTTTACACTTTGGTCACATTTTCCCTAAACTCTATTACTCCAGTTCTATCCAATTGTAAGTCCTGAGAAGAGTTGTGTTACAAACCTTTCAGCTTAAAGAGAGACATCACTGCAGTACAGACTGAAGGAAATTAGGTTCCCTGAGTCTTTGTCTCTTGACTATCCACACTGCTTAATTTTTAATTTACTCACAAGCTCTCTTCTCAGACAAAACTTCTAGTTCCCTCTAGGACAAACCTGGATATAATTCTGCTGTATAGTTCACACCAGACTCTACTTCCAAAAGGACATTTCAAAAGCTACATGATACTGACTTCTGCCTGCTGTAGATAATGCCACACTTGGTAAATTGTGCATCTCCTGTAACATCTCCATAACACTCTCATGTCATATCATGGGACACACATGAATTTAATGCTGTAAAGACACTATTTCATTTAACTAAATTACATTCCTCACATTGTTTGAGAAAATTTCTACTGGGTCAAATTCCTGCTATGCACATGTAAGTAAAACAGTAATTGGTTCCTAGGGCTAAAAAGATTTTTTTTTGCCACATGGGGGCAAAAGTGGACCTAGTCAAGTTCTAGGCAGTGCTGATGCCATCACTCTGCTGTTGAGTGTCTATCTCCCTGGAAAAACACAGGCATGAGCCATCCTGCAGCGCTAAACTTCGAAGCAAGAGGCTGCTGCCTGGAGATCTCTTCAGCAGCATAGATGAAGCTAGTAGATCTGAGATGTCTGCATTTATATTGCATGTATTTCAACTATTCTGCAGAACTCATAGATGACAATAATAGTTTGCATATAGTAACGATAATAATAATTTACACAAAATAAATATAGATAGCAATAGTGGTAGGGCTTTTGGACTGTGGGGTTATTCTTTTTCCTAATAGATAAGGTCTGAGTTCATCATAAAACAATCAACAAAAGACTATCATAACTTTTGTTTATAACTTTGATGTGAGCATATTCAAAATTAGTGGATTATTCACTGGGCTTTGCACAGGCCTGTCTTGCCCTCTGCTTTATGATAAAGTCAAGATGAAATTGCTACCCAGCAAATAACCACTCAACACTACTCTAACTTCACAATGAAAAAAGTGAAAAAATTATGAATTTGAATAAGTTTCAGGACAAAACTAAGTTATACATCAAATCAGCATATCTTCCCACTTTAATACAACTCCACAGATTTCAGAGAGGAGGACCAAAATTGCTGTTCAATGAGAAGTACCACATATAATGAAATTTGTAACATTTAATATGTTTGTTCCACAACTCAGTTTTAAAGATCTAGAAAGGTAAAGGGCTAAAAAGAAATCATACACAAACACTAAACTGTCTGTTTACATCAGACAAAATTATTCATATCACAAAGACTTTCAGGTTTAAATAATAGTTAAATACTAATGTATGAACAATAAAATTAAGCAATAAGTTTTGTTAGTAGCCTAGTATATAGAAGACTGGAGGAAGGTGCCAGAGACTGGAAAGATTAATGTCTCAAGATATCTTGGGATGCCTGGAATGTCTGGTAGGGGGCAGGTCAGGCCTTGCTTTTGTGAGGTAGTGTCCTGCCCTCCTTACACCCCAGGCCCACAGTGTCTGTCCATCCTGGCACATAGGAGGCAGCCCCCCAGCTCCTAACCCAGCTCCTGAGCGGCCGAGTGACCAGAAGTCCCACCCAGGAGGAAAGCCCATGATGGGGCAAGAGTTTAAGAAGGCTGACCACAAGGCAAGCGCATTGTTCCTTAAGACTACCTTCACCTTGGAGTTTTCTATCTGTTACATTGCTGGAACCCAGGAACTGGTAGCTATAAATAAGTTTTTCTATATATTTCCCTTCTTTCTCCCTTTCTTCTCCTTCTAACTCTCTTTTCATGGAATGTAGCATTGAATGGGTTTAAAGGTTGCTGAGCTGGATGGGCTAAGTCTACGTGTGATAAGTGTTTTATGTCGTACTAGATCATTTACAAATGTTCCCTGATTTTTCATAGTTTCCCAGTAAACTTTTGTGTGATTTTTACCTCTCCAGAATATCTGGTTGGTATTTCTCCGTGCATCTACTCAGAGCAAAAGAACCTCAGTTTAGCCCCATACACGAAGTGCCCAGGGCGTTACAGAAGGTGATAGTATCTCTTTGGAGACATCATTAAGATGCCATTGATAGTAGTTTCCCCTGTATAAAAAGATGTGCCAAAAAAGAGTTGTTTACAGGAGCTGCAAAATCTGTTTGTACTGTTTCTTGTGTTTAGCATAATAAACTGAAGACAGTCTATTTCAAACAGGTATTGCCCTACCTTTTTCATAAATATTACACTTAATAATACATAAGCATTTTAAATATTACAATGGGAAAAGTTATTTTATTTTTATCCTTATACTAACTTGCATGTTCTTATTCTGTTTTTATCACAGTTGTTAGTATTGTGATCTCTTTAGGTTTATATGGAAAATATTAGAATAAATTAAGCATCACTGTCTATTGTATTTCAGGAAGTAAGATCAATGGACTTTCTGAAGGCAAACTATGATATCGGAAAGAATGTATTTAGGATAATGAGAAATTTCTGCCACAGCTCATATTTACTGAAATTTGCAATTCAAGCCTGATGCTGAAAGTCATATGCATGCCAATAATCTTTATTTTGTGTGTTATCAATCAGCTTCAGTATCAGTGGGTAGTGAAGCTTTAGTATTATTCATCTCTATAAAGATTAAGATACCAGCTTTACGAACCTAAAGGTAAGTCACAGAAAATATCACTACTTCTTGGCCAGAGGTGCCAGAGCCAGTTGCACATGAAGATTTTTGGAAGTATGATTCAGAACTGTGAGGCAGCTCCAAGCACACACTCATATGTCTGTGATCTAGGTGTCTTGCTGAGCCAGTTGCTTGAATCTCCATAGGAGATAATAGTGAACTAGTCAGTGGGTGGATGTGGTAATCTGAAGTTGGAGAACTACCCAGTAGACCAAATCCGTGTATTTATTTCAAAATTTACTGAACGGCTCTGTAGCCTCCATTTGATTGCAGTTATGAACCAAATAAAATATGAAGAACAATATTGTTTTTAAGAGAAGAGGTACATAGTATATTTTCCTCAATGACCATGGCATAAAATAATGTCCTATTTCTACACGAATTTGACATTCTTCTTCTGCTGCCAATATTCAGATCAAGTTTTTGCAAACAAATACCTCTCTTGTTGTGCTCACTATTTAGGAAGGAAACCAGACAGAAGTAAAGCATGTTCAACCTCTGATCTACCCTACACATCCAAAATTAATCTTATTTAACTTTGAAAATATTAATAAAGCAAAATGTCTATGTCTGTCTCTTCCAAGGGTAGTTAGGCCGCCATCACCATTTATCTTATCTTAATTATCTAGACTGTTGTTGCTTTGTACAGCATTTTAACATTTAATGTGGTTTTGCATAATTCTCGTCTAGTGCCAGCAAGGTCAGTGCAAATTCTTATTCTTTAGTACTTCACGTCACAGACCAGGCAATGTCTTGGGAGATTTCTGCTCTTGCTGCATCAAGTCCTTCATCACTATTAGCATACACGTGTTTCAGGAAGCCCTCAGAGAGCTTGTGAGTGAAGAACTGGAAAACATCACAACATGGTTTGGAACTGCTAAAACAAAATTCCACTTGTTTATACAAGGGAGAAACTTCCAATTAGAATAAAACTTTAAAGGTTGAATGTTATGAAAGGTGAAGGACTTCCTGGCTGCTGTGTATTTCCGACCTTAATCCTTATTTTAATGGGTACAGTACAAGATAAGAAGAGTAAAGGTAGTGGAATCTCAATGCGGCACTAAAGAGTGGAAAATTAAAAAAATATCAAAATCAATTTTGGCAAAGGGGGATGGTCTTAAATAAATACAAGTTGTATTTTTTTAATATGCTTTCCTGAAAAAAAAATACATTACTTAGAGGTTATTGCACTTTCTGTAGTGAGAAATACTTTCATGGCGTGCTCTTAGATTTTTTTTTTTTTAAATTTTTAACCCCACAGACAGAAATGGTTCATACTTAGGTAATTTCAAGGAAATATTTGTTTGTGTGCGGTTGTTTTTGTTGGTTTGGAGTTTTTTTGTTTGGTTTTTCTTTTTATGGAGTGGTTTTGGTATTTCTCCCGCCCCTCGGCATTTTGGTAATCATAGAGGAATGTAACTGTGCATGACATAGTACTGAATGAACCCCTGTATAAAGGGAGTACATAATTTCTCGTCCTTAGCAAGGAGATACAACTGTGGTGCTGATACAGGTAATTAGCCGCTTCTTATAGCTGATATAAGCCACATTCACTGGTGCCTGGCGGCTCTGTGCTACATGAACAGGCAGCTCCTATTTGAACATGGCAGAAATATTAATATACAGTATATACAGTCTAGAATTCTACTCACATTTAACAGTGCAAATAGCTTTTGTGTTTAAAAGCTTATTATAAGACCTGAGAAGCTGGAAGTCTTTTTCAGAATGACTCATGTTGAATTTGTCACATAAGCGGGCACAACTGACGTCCTTTACATTATTGAGTAAAAATGGTTCAACAATTTTTTAATCTGTAGAAGGTAAGGAAAAGCACTACTGGCAGTTAAATGTAATGTTTTCATGATACTTTTCATGTGTTGTAGCATCTGTGGAAGACCTGTGTGGTAACTCAGAAATCTGGAATTTGGCAGTTCATTGACCTGTGAAAATCTGTTTGCATTTGGCCAAGAGAGTTTAAAGCAGTCCTCTGTATATGACAGCTGTATTTTCATGGGCAACTGAAAGATGACAAATGCAATGACCCATCAACGTTTTGTCTCCCTTGCCTCTGTATGAATATGCTTAGTGGAAATTTTCAGGTTATGAGTGTCCTGCCACTATCAAAGTGGAGCAGGAAAAGAAAACCCTGTTGAGATAGAGGAATATAGAAGTTGCTTTCCAAATGGGAGAGAGACATGATGAAATGTTTCAAACGAGCAGTTATCCCAGAGTCATCAGGGTACTTATTATGTAGCGAGTGCATCAGTACAGCAATCATTTGATATGGCAATCAGAAGGTAATTTCTCATGCTGCAAAAGTGGTATGGAAAACATAAGAGCTTTCTCTGGTTAAAGAAGCAGACTCGTGTCAGGCAGGATTGGAAACCCATCTGTATGTTGTCCTGAGCAGATCAGAAGCATACAGGGCTATATAAAAAAGGAAAACTACGTGTGCAGTCATAGTAGTGCCTACTGCAGAAGTATATTTCATAAACTTAACTGTACCATTGCAGAAAAGGAATAGCACATCACAGTCTTCTTCAGATACTGCAGTACCTTTCATGTAAAAACTTCAATATGGTTTGATTTGTTGGTTTTGTTGGGGTTTTTTTTCCTGATTTAATTGCATTCCATGAAATTAGCAAACAAGCACTATCAATCTATAATCTAAAGTACTGCATACAAAGGAGACACATAATTATACTGTGGGTGTTGTTCTGCAATCATATTAATTTTTTTAGTGGGTAGACACAGTGCTCTGGATGCATGTGTAAATTAACGCTCACGTTTGTTGTTCCATTCCATACAATGGAATGTATTTTATTTCATGAAATATTGCCTGCAGTTTCTTCAAATAACAGTACAGCAGAAACATAGTAAAGAGTAATGGAGAATTAGAAGTGTTGCTAATAAATAGAGTCTCATATCAAAATTTTCCTACTAAAAAAAAAATAAAAAAAAGAAAAATGTCTTTGGTTTTCTTATTACATGACCTGAATACATAATTTTGTGGTCTACATATAGTTTTTTCTGACTTGATTTTGTGCCTATCAAATTACATTGTTGGTTATGGATAAAATTTCAGCTGCCTGCACAAAATTCCTATTTAAGTCGATGTCAATGAAAACTGCCTTGTCTTTCATTCTACTTCATACTTCATATGATTACGAGAACACACTTCATATGATTAACAAAACCTGCACAGGTGCATATATATATCTAACCATCATTATGTACTTCCCAGACCAATTCACTAGACAGCCAATCAAATTTTTGTTCAGTGGAAAGGAGATTTTAATAATCTAATGCATTTCAGACTTATACCCTCTGCATTATTATTCAGTCAGGTACAGGACAAAAGGACAGAACATCCTGCTAACAAATTATATCCCTCACTCTGAGTAGTGGTATACTTGTATTTAAAAAGTAAGCTTTCATAGCTCTTGCAAGAAGAACATATATCTTAGAGAATCACCAGCTTTTATGTCTTAGTCTTTACGTGGATATTATTTAAGTACAGCTATTCTACGTTCAGTCTTCAATTCTCATTTTTCTATAAGACAAGTATTTTCTGGAAAATGTTAGGAACATTGTAGAAGTGAACTCCAGTTCCAAATATCTTCAAAACACATGTATTTGATTGTTGTATATTAATTTCCAGATACAATAAAGAAAGATATGTGCATAAAAAGAGGTATAAGATGTCCTTGATATCAACATGCGGCTAACAACCTGGGATGCTGGAAGAATACTGGGATGCAATGGAAGAATATTGAGATGCAATGGAAGCTCCAAGAAAGAATGCTTTTGAAGGTGTTTCTTTTTCTTTCCCTTTCCGTTTCTGTCTATACATTTTTGAGTACTGAGAATTGCCTATGAGTGCTAAGTAAATACTGCGAAAACTGAAGGAGGGCAGAGTTACTCAAAAATCCTAAATGCTGAGTTGATGTTTTCTACATAAGCAACTTTGTATAGAAGGGTACTGCAATTGTTTCCTCAAAATTATACTGCTGGCATTTTATTTACAAGAATATTCAGAAACAGTCCCCTAAAAATACAAATTTGAAAGATGATGCTCTTCATTTCAGTAGTACTAGTACTGAGCTAAGAAAGGAAAATATTTTATCTACGTGTGTCTCACAAAAGCATTCTTCTTGTTTTATCCCTTGCCCAAATTTAGACAGGACTTCAAATTCAGCAGCTGGTTTACAGGCAAAACCAGAGAACATGCAGAAGATGTGGGACCATCCTTTTATAGAACAGTTTCCATTCACTTAGGGCTCTGAAGTTCACTCACTGTGTGGCAATTTGCTATAAGGGTTTGGCCTGAAACTGGAGATGGAAATGTGTACTGAGCTTTAGAAGATAACATGCAAGTTCTCTGATGTGGGCAATTGCCCAGTAGGCACCAAACCACAAGCCCATTTCCAGAAGAAACTGCATGCTCATTTTCAGCTGTTAATTAAGACGAAGCTCATAATGAAAGAGGCCCCTGCAACTTGGATTTTCTGTTGTATGTCCAAACTTCACTTTGATTCAGTCAAAAGTTTTTAAAATCTTGTAACATAATATCATTGCTGTATCATTGGATTACTGTACAAGCTGTCACATGTGGGTGGCTCTCAACGAGCTGCACTTCATTACTTTATGCCTCAGATTTTCAGTGAGCCATTATGAGTCATTAAGTGATCAGAGTCATTTGTGCAGAACTGCAGCTTCTACACTTTTCATCTCACTGTCTATTTTTGCACATGGGATATGTTTCCATATTTGTGTTTTATATATATATATACACATATATATAAACACTTCACAGAAATCCATTGTGACTATATTAATATAGATTAATACAGAGTTTGTAATTACAAGGAACTTCAATCCATGAAAAATAAGTGATAGTAAAAAATTCTCTCTTGCTTTTCATGTGCAGATGATGACAGGGAGTTGGTTTTTTTTTGATGTGATTACCTGAATGCTTTGCTTTACAGCTGATGCTAATGAATATAACATAACTCAGCCATCCATTTGGGTTTTACATAGTCCTCTAAGTGTCCTTGAACACGAGAGTGAATCCTAGCTCTGAGTGAAAGCCAGGGAAGGCAGTCAATGTTGTAGATGCTCAGCACTTCATGCAGTTCTCTGCAGAACTGAGCCAAAAGCGAATATGCCCTGGAGTATTGACATTAAAATTGCTCTGGTTCAAATGCAGTTAGTCATGGCACCCCAAGGAGAAGTAACAGATTCTTTTCCTCAAAAACAGCCAAACACATGAATATATATATATGCATATATATGTATGTTTGAAAACTTTTGTAAAGCTGATGTTTAGAACAGTACTAAAACACTTCTTTTGAAAATTCAGTACATAAAAAATACAAGAGTTCATATACTTTCATCAAATGGTACAGCTGAAAAAAAGAAGTCTTGAATTTGGACCTTGAAATGTGTGAAAAATTATATAATATTTTTTTCTAAGTAAAATGAACTAAAATTGTTATGTTGTTGTTTTAACTACCAAATAACAAGTACTTCAACAATTAGGTGCTGACCAGAAGTTTGTCTATGAAGTAATGTAAGGGCTAGTTTGTTTTTAAGTCAGAATTAAGTGTAAATTCTTTTTTCTAGACATGATCTGTTCTATTTCATCCTGGCAAAAACACCCTTTTACTAAGCTCCAGAACTCCTTCTGAATCCACATTTACATCCTACATTTCAAAAGAGACTGGAAAACAGTGTCCTAGACTCACTAGCACATTTCCTTGTCCTGTGTGAGAAGGTCAGAATCAAAACTGAAGCAGGACAAAGATAATATAAAGAAGATGATCTCCTGTTATCTGAATAGGAGTACATGCTTTATTTGAAAGATATAAGCACCTATAAGATATAAGCACAGGATGCAGCGCTGAAATGTTCCTTCAAGGAACATTCCTATTGACTATCCTTGCAGTCTAAAAATTTCCTTTTAAAATAAAATAAAGGAAATTTTATATGTCAAAGTGAAGATGACTGTTTACCAAAATACCCTTCTGGTTGCATTGTCAATGCAAGAGGAAGTAGGATCTGTGCTCAGGATCCGGGACCCGTCCTGCTGAGGATATAAAGGCTTATCAATGAAAGCGTGAGGCTTGGACCCAAACAAATTAGGTTTATTCTGTCAGACTGGCCTTTTGGTATGTCTTCCTCAAGGCTATTTTTATCTCCCTCCATCAGCTCTTACTGTTAGTAAAGCACTAGCAAAAGACCTTCATCAGAGTTGTGGGAAGGTATTTTATCATAAAGAAGTTAATCCCAAAACATCTATTCTAATACATTCTTCTGCCGTCCTTATTCATTGTTGGAAATAAAGAAGCAATATACCATCAATAATAATTATTATGCTTAAGCTTTATTGGAACTGTACCAGAATTTCCAGATGATCTTTACTTTCCAAACAGCCCTACTGATTTCCCAGTGTACTCGAATAGCATTTGTGCACAATTTATGTGCCAGAACTTCAGCTAGTCTAAAGCAGTACAATTTTACTAAACCCAGTGGATGTATGTTGTCGTACAACAGGGGACCTGAACTGTATTCTGTTCTTCAAAAAAAACCCCAGCTGATTACTGAGTTTATTTGAAATCAATGGAAGTACTTGCAGAACAAGCTACTTTCCAAGGTGAACTGTGGGGGGGTATCAGCTGATCCATGGAACTGAAAAGATCCTTAATAATTAATAAAAATATACTTGTCTTACAAACACTACAAATTCTCAATGCAAATATCCACATGACTGCTTTTCTCTAGTATCTGGACTAATGTTATTTTAAACGAGAGGAAGCTTTGTAGTGTCACTAGAGGATGCAATTTTAAAAAGTATAGCTGAGAGGAAAAATAAAAATGGCTCTTGTATCAGTGTTTATTTTCATAGAAATTCACAGTACCAATCAGCCATTGAACCTAACACTTACTTTAACCTAAGGCAGAAATGCAAAAAATATGAATAATATTTGCCACAAAACAAAATTTAAAACTCCTTGCTAAACAGCACTCTGCCATAAGTAAGTGAATATACTCATGATATTAACCCCTCAAAATAGAAACTTCAATCATGGAATCATAGAATGGTTTCGGTTGGAAGTGACCTTAAAGATCATCTACTCCCAGCCCCCTCTCCCCTGCCATGGGCAGGAACACCTTTTACTTAATCAGGTTGTTCAAAGACCCATCCTACCCAGCCTTGAAAACTTCCAGAGATGAAATATCCTCAGCTTCTCTGGGCAACCTGTCCCAGTGCCTCACTTCACAGAAAAGACCTTCTTCTTAAAATGTAATCTAAACCACTTGCTTTCTGTTTAAAGCCATTCCTTCTTGTTCTATCATTACATGCCCTTGTAAAAAGTCCCTCTCCAGCTTTCCTGTAGGCCCCCTTCAGGCACTGGAAGACTAATAGAAGGTCTACCTGGAGTCTTCTTCATGCTGAACAATCTCAACCCTCTCAATCTCAAATCATAGGAGAGATGGCTCAGTCCTGTGGTCATCTCCATGTCCCTTCCCTGGATACACTCCAGCAGGTCCCAGCCTTTCTTATGTTGTGGTCCCCAGAGCTGGATGCAGCACTCCCGGTGAGGTGTCACAAGAGCAGAGTAGAGGGGGAGAATAACCTCCTTCCACCTGCTGACCATGTTCCACACAATTTACAGACATAGGCTGGAGAAAATCATCTTAACATACATGCAGTAATACTGGGTTATGACACATTTTTAAATTCCTAGTATTTTACTTAATTGAACGTTTTTCTGTGGCTCATGAGAGTCAATTTATTTTGACCTTAGTAAGAACATGGAATTCATCAAGATAAAGCTATGTAAATCATTGTTGTTCTGTCTTGGATCTAGAAAGAAGAAAAGCTTTTGAAGCCACCGTATGTTACTCAATCCTGTCATTTATCTGTAGGATTTCATAGTTCAGAAATAAGACCATATGATCATTTCCAGACCATTTCAATACAAACTAGTTAATAGATGAACAATAACTTTTTTAACTGCTACATCTGAATCTATGAGAATACATTCATCCAGTTCTTAAGGGTAAAAGATGGTGAATCAAGCCCATGTCATTGAGTAAAGGAGGAAAGTCACCACCCTAAAGCCCACAGTGTTTTGAAAATCTGTAGTCTAATATATGAAATTCTAATTTTAATTAACTATTAGCTTCTAGTGTGGTTTATTATCACTCAAGGTCAATATTTTAATTTAAAATTCATTAATTATAATTTCACCTCATCAAAAGTTATTACCTAATTATTATTTAATTGTATATTACTGTTACCTAGCTTAATAAGGCAGCTGAGTTGACACCTTTAAGTAAAGTTGAATTCAATTTTTTCTTTTAATGCATATTGTTTTAAGAGATTATGACAATAATAGCTAATAAATGATGAGAAAAAAAGTGAGGTAAGATAATCTTATGGGGAACCAAGTAACACTCTATGGTAGATCTCTCTGGCACAAGCTGTGCCTCAAAATTTTTTTTTTTTGCATCCAAGACAGAGGTTCTAATTCAGGCTTTTAAAACACAGTTTAAGCTTAAGTCTTCAATGAATATGTAAGTCAGGTGAGAGCCTCTCTGCAGAAGGCTGAATGGTAAATGGGTACTGTCATGGTTTGACAGTGGCCCAATGCCAGGCACCCACAAGAGTCACTCGCTCCCCCTCCGCTGCCACAGCTGGGCAGAGGAGAGAAAAAAAAGTTAACGAAGGGTTCATGAGTTGAGATAAGGACCGGGAGAAACACTTCCAGGGCAAAACAGGCTCAACTTAAGGTTGCAAAGTGAATTTATTACTAACGGAATCAGAGGAGGATAATGAGAACTAAAATAAGCCCTTAAAACAGCTTTTTCCCCTCAGCCCCCCCTTCCTTCCCACCAACAGCACAGGGAGGCAGGGCATGGGGGTTTGTGGTCAGTTTGTCACCAAGATTTCTTTCCACTGCTCCGAGAGAGGCGTCTTCCCCTGTGAGGCCGTGCGGTCCCTCCCACAGGAGGGAGTTCTCCACAAACCTCTCCGACACGGGTCCACTCTCACGAGCGGTAGTCCTGCCAAACCTGCTGCAACGTGAATTCCCCCTACGGGCAAACAGTCCTCCCAAAACTGCTGTGCCATGGGTCTCTCTTTCCACGGGGTGCAGCCCTCCAAGAACAGGCTGCTCCAGCCTGGAAGCAAGGGCCCTCTCTCTCCACCGGGTCTTCCACTGGATCACAGCCTCCTCCAGGCATCCACCAGCTCTGCCACAGGCCCCTGCCCCACGGGCTGCGGGTGGATCTCTGCATTCCCCATGGACCCATGGGCTGCAGAGGGACAACCTGTTTCACCATGATCTTCACCATGGCTCGCAGAAGAACCTCGGCTCTGGCACCTGGAGTCCCTCCTCCCCCTCCTTCTCCACTGACCTTGGTGTTGCCATGTTGTTTTCCCTCGCATGTTCTCACCTCCTCTTCTTCTCTGACTACAAGAAAACTGTGTGACTTTTGTTTCGATTTTCTTCTTAAATGTGTCATCACAGGGGCGTTACCAACCTCTCTCATTGGCCCAGTTTTGGCCAGCAGCATGTCCATCTTCAGAGTCACCAGGGATTGGCTCTGCTGGACATGGTGGAAGCTTCCAGGAGCTTCTCACCGGAGCCACCTCTGTGGCCCCCCTGCTACCAAAAACCAGGCCATGTAAAACCAATACAATACATCTCATCCGTACTAACCTTGGATGATTAGCGATAGAAAATGCAGATATATTACCAGCCTAAAATCCATGATCTAGTATGTTGAACTCATTTGGAGAGCTTTTTTCACCACACCTGACTCTATCTGTCAAGATTGAATTTTCATTAAAATGACATGGGGAAATAGACTTTTTTTTCAGAGGGTTGGTCTGTCAGAGTTCTAATTTGGAATTCTCCTTTTGAGACTGTCAGAGGCCCTTTTTGCAACTCAAAAGTTTAATTACTACAGTTGCAAGGGTCATCACTCAGTCACCTCAGGGAAGATGAATAGTGCAGAGCTGTTAAATAAAGGATACTTTCTGGACCTATTTTTAAAAGCAGTTATGACAAAAGCACTACTGTTCTTTAGGACGATAACTTGATGTCTCATCTAAATTTCTACTGTCACTTAGAATAAAATGACCTTCTGTCTATTCCATGTACTTAGCTTTTAAAATGTTCCGCAGTTCACAGCTGCAGCTTAGCTGGTATCTGAAATTTTATAATTAATACATTAAATTGTGAATTCTTTATTATTTTTAGTATATGCAGCTAATAAGAGGATAGAAATAGAATCTTCGAAGACTCATTCATACATAGATTCAAACCAAACACGATCTGCTGGGCAGGTTCAAAATGTTTTTCTGCTTTCCCTCTATGGACATTTAGATGTTCAAGTAGAACAAACACATACACATAAAAAGGACTGTATTTCACCTCAAATATTTATCAGAAGTTCCCTTCTGGTGTTTTGCTTAACATATCTACCCAAAGAACAGCAACAACAAAGAGTCATGTACTTTTGTAACTAACCCAAACTGTCAATTCTAACAATACCTATGAACTCAAAATTCTTATCTGTAAATTAGTTACAAAAGTCAAGAAATATTTATTTATATATTGTTGTCACTTAACTCTTATGCTTATTTAAAGTATTTCATTTGACAATTTATCATGTCATTTAAACAAAGCAGCTGCCTGGGACATCAACCTGTAGCAAACAACTTTATCTCAGGCATTTCTTAGAAAATTCAACACTTGTATTAGACAATGATGATGTGTTAGTTGTATGACCCCAATTCCATAAAACTTTGCCCATATACAAATCAGATACTCTATCCACATGTTATTTATTTTAACACATTCCCTTCAATGAACCAAAATATCATGATTTTGTTAAAAGTAATGTTTTCTTCACAAGGCACCATTTCAAGCAATTTCTTCATTTTTGACTTTTTGATATATAATTTTTACACACTTTAAATTAATATTTTTTAATTGATGATTAGCTAAGGACTAAGATGTGTATTACAAATTTCATAGTATATGGAAATTCTACTGTCACTTACTGTCTTTTCTATCAAAATTAGAAAAAAATTATTTTTCTCCTGGCACTTTACCTTCAGAGAAACTGATTGAAAATCTATTACATTTACGTAATTTATATCTGGACATTTAAAAATATCTGCAAAATAATAAATTGTATTGATTATTTGATCAAATTATTTAACTTTTTAGAAAATTTCTCCTCCCCTAGCCCCTCTCCCCCCCTCCCCTGGGTGATTGATTCACTGTGATCACTCTTCTCTAGGTACTCTGTGAGAAACACAATTTTAAATTTTCATCTCTCTCTCTCGCTCTCTCTTGCTTCTTAATACCATTGTATTCCTCAATATTTTTAAAGACTGCTGTTGAATAATGATATGATCTGCATTTAATGAATATCACAGTAAACTCTTCTCTTAGTGTAGGACTGCTTTTCTGAAATCAATGAATCTGTACCATCTCTGAGTTAAAATAAATGAACAAACCAACAAAAAAAAACCAACAAAAAACCCAAAAAAACAGCAAAAAAAACCCCCTTACAACAAAACAACCCAAAACTTAAACCCATAATCCCTTTGTAATGATGAAAGGCATAGAGTAGAAGTCAAGTGAAAGACCAAGATTTTAATAGATATTTGATTCAATTCAGTGTTTCAAAATAATTGGAGAATGTATGTCAAGTAAAGATAAAAATACCTGTCAGTAATGTTACCGGTTTGGCACTTGTGTAGGCTAATGAGATGGAGTTGTCTTGAAAAGAGAAAGATGGAAAGGCTGATCATTTTAGAGAGTCCGTTTGTTTGCTTATTTTAGACTCAAATGAATAATAGTCATATTATGCTTACTGTATCTCACGTCCTCCTATTCCAAAACTTAATTCTTCTGCAGGTGGGAGCATGGGAAGAACTTAATGATCTGTCATTGGCAGTAAGCACAGAAAGAAGCACAAGAGGCTAAGCTGACATCCAAAATTATATTTTGCTATGTTTGGGGTTTTTTTCTTTACAAAGAATGAAAATAAAATCAAGTATCTGAAATAAAATTGCTGCACCTGCTTTTATTTACCCTTGAGAGACACCTGGAGAAGCTGTAGGGACCGCTTAAGAGCCTTTCTGTAAGTTACCACATTTTCTTAGCAATGTACTTGAAGAAGAATTGAAACTATAAACTTTTTAAGACCCCTGCTACGAGTTTGTAGAGGCAGAAATAGATACAGCCAAGGGAATTCTCCAGAGTATTTTGTATCTTTAGATACTCCTGTAGAGGTCTACATTGTCCTTCAGGCTGTCATCCCCTGCAAGACATTTTCTCTCCAAATAATACATAATTTAGTAAAGTACTAAGTCAGAGGTGTTTTGTGATCCATCTTTGATATCAAAATGGCAAGGGAGTCTTTGAGTTCAGTTTGTATAACATCCTACAAAATTTGTAGTGAAAGATGCCCATGATATGCGTTCTGTTGAATTATAGGTCACACATATCATCAAGAGCTAAAACACATTCATATGTTCCTTCAGTTAAAATTTGGAGATGGTTAAATCAATAGAGTGAGAAGGGGTAAAAGAAAAGGGATACACAATGTCCAAAGCAAAATGGTAATAGTAAACCAGGTTTTCTCTGAGCACTACCAAGATGCATCATACCTAAATTGAAAGTAGGTGAATTTAAAAAATTGCTGCCATAGGCTGTCTCAGGAATCAGTGAAGAACAGACACTGAAGATTAGCTGAATAACTCTCTATATCTTACAATATGCAGAGCCACAGGCAGTAATATTGGTCCTTTAGATACCTCAGTTAAATGGCAAAAATAGGTGTGAAGAATCATGATCTTTGTGCATTACTCAGAAGAGTCATAAGTAGCATGCAAACCATAAAGGGGGAAACAAAGTTTGAGGCTAATTGATTTATTTCAGGGGATCCACATGACTAAATAAAAGAAAACCAGGGAAATTCCACTGGATTCTTGTTGCGGTCTGTAGTTTCTGCGTCGGCAGGGCAAGCCGCAGCCTTCCCGGAGAGCGCTGCGGGGCGGCATCAGAGAGAGCAGCTGTTGCGCTTCCCGTAGCCCTCCCAGGCAGCCCCATGCCCTTGCTCCGGCTGGCTGCCGACCCCACAACACGGTAGCAATAAAGGAGGTGAGAAGGGTCTCTGCATGGGGACCACAGGACTTCAATCACATGGTGACAAACAGCTTCCTAGAAGCAGAGAGGCCATGTGGCAGCCCGTTTTGGGGGTTTTATAGGGGGATGAGGGGGGCAGGGAAAGTACGTGGACTACTGGTTTCAGGGTGCAGGGGAGGCACATGGGCGGAGTTGGGGTACCAGAACCAATGGGAAAAACCTGAGGGAGTGGCTAGGACTAGGGGCAGGGAAGGGAGAACAATATGGAAAGTAGGAAAGGGAGTGGGGAAATACAGCACTACAGATTCTGATCACCTAAGTTACATCATTGCACTCGATTTCATCTGTTACATCTCTGACTCTCATTCTGTCTGTTCCAAACAACTCTTAAAAGCCCTTATTTAGGCATAGTTTAGGAGATAGTAGAGCCAAAATCCTTATCCAGAAGGTTGCATCAAATACACGGTCAATACTATGCCGTGCAGGCCTTCAAATATATTTTTAAAGGTACCCTGAAGCACTCCAAACGACTCTTAATGACATGCAACATACATCTGCAGTTTCACATTTAAAAAATTCCACTCTGTCGGATGGCGACAAAAATCTCCCTATTATTTCTGACTGTGAACACACAAAAGCAGGGTCTGTAGAAGAGCACAGGGCTCAGAAGAGATTCAAGTGCTACTCAACACAGATATTTTACTATGCCTTAGCTTCAGTTCTGCTTGTCCTGGAACCAATGACAATTCATTATCATTGTTTAAGTTAGCAAAATACAAATACAATACAAATAAACATATACAATACAATAAAAAAATACTAATACAACAATAATAATAATAATAAACCCCTCAATAATATCTTAGGTTGGATATTTAATGATCTCTCATTGGAAGCATGGTTTCATCTTTCTCCCTTCTTTTCGTATATCTTCCCTGGAAATAAAGAGGGCTCCTGACAAAAGAGGCCATTTTAAAAGCTGGGTTATCAGTAGGACGGACACCCTTACAGCCTGATTATTGTTCACTCAGAGAGGTAGAATAGGTAGGATTGGCATGGCTTAGTGTCTGCCATGCTCGCTAAGGCAAGTCTAATTTAAGATGTCTCTAATGTGAATGCCTACTTCCCACTTAACCATTCTGGGTTACGGAAACAGACACTTCCAAGGAGCAATGTACCTGCCCTGTTCTGAGCATATTATTTAGAATAAGATGAAATGCCCATTACTGTCTGTCCAATAAAAGGGAAAACCAACTCAGACATTGTAAAGCCAAAGGTTGAACATCTGAATCACAGTACGGATGTTGGTTGGAAGAATGGTAAAAATCTGCTCAGACCAGTTTTATAATTTTAGTTACTCAGGAATTGGCACCTTCTATTTTTCCAGATAAAATCCTCCATTTAAAAACATCCCAAGAGGTTTTTTGCCCTTTTGGGACAGACTATAGAAGGGCCCTGGAGGTTAACATTTCTGCTTCAAGTTAGTTCAACACCAACAAAGTTAGGAAGCACACACAGCAAAAAAGAAGGATTTTTGTTTCTGAAAGAGACTCTAAAGTGCTCAATACTTTTTCTTCAACATGAAGGTTTCTCCACAGCATGACCATGCCAGACAAGTTGCATTGTGTCAACCACCCTCTCTAGGAATTGGTTAGACAAAGCAGAGTCTGGAAACATTTAAAGATCTGAAAAATTTAGAAATCAAAGGTGCATTAATTAGAATAGAGTTAATATTTCTTTGCCTTACACTCCAGTGTAAGTATTCTAAAATGGTGAAAGCAGCAACATCGAGTAAGTATTTTGTTAGCACTGTGACAGAATAGCCAGGTGCAATGATTAAGAATTCTACATATGTGAGAATTATGACCAGAAAAAAGACAGAGCTACGTGTATAGCTGCACACAGGAAGCATCTAAGTAACAAAGGTTGCAAGCTGAAGAACAAAAGAACCGAAAGGGGCTGCAAGTATACAGTCCTCTTGCTGAATGCAGAAGGAAAAGGAAAGTAAGATACAGAATATTAGTAACATTTAAGGATGCTGTTATGGAGAGTACCGAAAATTTTAATAAAATCTAGGAAAACTACAGCCTTCCCATCCTCCACTAGGTGAGTGACTTTATCATAGAAGTATGCTTAAAAACAGAGGGAAAAAAACCCCAAGATATTGAATGTATCTGTTTTTTCTTTAACCTTGTTAGTCAGGTGACCATTTTCACAAGTATCAGTTCCATGTTTTCCCTGGACTGCCTCTTATTGTTAAAATACTTTAGAAGTCTTGTTGCCTGACACAACACTGATCAGTTTCAACTTTAGTTGAGGGTTGGCCTTTCATATCTTCTCCCTGCATATGCAAACCACAGTTCTGTAATCTTCCTGTGAAGACTGACCTTGCTTCCAGAGATCATACAATTTCTTTCTCTTCCTGAGTTCCAAGAGTGTCCTTTTCAAGCAAGCTGGTCTTCTGTCCCACTTGCTTATTTTAAATAGCATAATCCACATTGCAATGGACTACATACTGTAGTAATCCCATTCCACAAGTTAAGAATGTCTTCTTTTGGAGAAGTTTTAATGTAAAATAGCCTATGAAATACCTGAAAAATGTGTAAACCATCACAACTTTGAAAACATTCAAACTAAGCTGCACAGCCTAGGGAAGGTCAGAAAAATACAGTCAATTCCTCTCAAACATTTTTAACAAACCTTTGCCATATATTTACACATGACAGGCAAAAAATACGATAATCAGATAAGCCCGTTTTCTTGTCATTTCTTTCAGCACCATTGGAATATTTTCTTCCTTATCAAGTGAAATAATACTGAAAAATAAATGGTTACATTTATTAGAATCCTAGCAAATCCAAGATATCTTGTTTGTCAACATTTAATGCATGAATACAAATTTAACCTATTTACCACTACATAAGAAGGATAATTTTTTATTGAGATTAAAAAAAAAAGTCAGGAGATACTGAAGCTGTGGTATAAAATCCCCACAGTCTTCTGTTCAGTTGATGAAACTTTCCAGTGCAGCATGAGAACACTGTGGACATTATTTTTCTAATCTATCTGCCAATCCTACATCACTTTTGGTAGGAATATTTAAATAAATTAAGATTGTAGAGTTTGTTTAGATAAGTATTTTGAAGTTTTTCCTACTTATTTTCATTTTGTTATTGAGAGTAATGAAATTCCAAGATATCTCAGAGAAATACTGTACCTTTTAGGACACAAATATAACTTATCAGAAAAGTACAGCCTGAAAAAAAAACCAAAACAATTATTCTATTTGCCTATATATGACATGAGTAAAAATGTAGATAAGAATAACTCTCACTTAGTTCAGATACTGAAAACTTGAGTGAAAATATCCAATATATAATTAATGGATACATGAAAATGTTATTACACAGGTGGCACAGATTATATTTTACTTATTGCTTACTGGGTTTTATTTGAAGATTTTACATTCAGGATGGTATTTAAACCTTTCTTAACTTGAGTGTTCACTAAACCATTCTGGAAACTGTCTCCTTTGACAAAAGAAGATGTCCCTTCAAGCTGAGAATCAATTTTTTTCTCAAATAAAAACAGTTTCATTGTTTATTTGAATACTAAGCTACAGTCTCACAGAATTGAATGAGAGCACTTGTGTGGGAAGGCACTATCCAGTACATGTGCAGCCTGAAAAGCTGGTTTTACAATTTGTAGTTCTTTAACCTACATATATTTGGATAATAACAATAGTCTACAGAAGGTGAATAACTGGTACTTTCCAGAGGATTAGTGATGAGCATTTTCCATTGAGTGATTCCTTTCAGGTGTCTTGCTCAACTTGCGCTACCTCCAGTCCATCGGGTATAATTCAGTATCTCTATGGATTACGTAAAATGAATTTTCTTGCTTTTTAGATTTGTAAGATATGGTAAGTATTTGAGTAACCAACACCGTCTTCAGCTTTATCATACTTGTTTCAGGGCAGAGCAGAATGTGGGTGCCAAAGTATGATGAAAAAAAAGTACTTATGTGATTTATAAAGTTACCTCTCCTCAGACTAATACATTGTTGAAACCAAATAACCCTTGAAGTGTATCAGCAGCATGCACTTTAGCTGTAGCTATCATCCTACACATACCAGAGAAAACAAAAGCTATGTTTTTGGTGGAGATTTCACACATGTAACAAAAGGGATATAAACAATAATTTTAAAAATCTGACAATCTCAACCTGTTCTAAAACTTAAGAATGGAAAAAGTTAAGTCACTGTGAAATGTTATGAATTCTTTTGAATTTGTCTCACTGTAAGATGCTTCTGAGAAATATGCTAATTTAAAAAGTTAAGGAAAGCTACTCTTTAATTCATTATGTGACAATCAAATATCTCTGATTGTTAGCTATAAAGACTTGTAACAGATTGCTTGCCATGTTGCTGTCCTCCTACTTCAAGGGCAGTTGCATTAAAGGATTCTACCTCAGACTGTATTCCATTATTTGCCTCAAGCTGGGTAGCATTAGAATTCAGGGATTGTCATACTGGATCAGAGCATCTGACTCCACTGTCCTGACACTGACAGTAGCAACTGGATAGACTTCCGACTCAAAAGTTTCTTAAGCAAACTTCTGATCTGCTATACAGAGAGAGAGATATTTTCTTACTTTTTCCCTAGTTAGTGGTTGGCCTAGGATCTGACACTTGGAGGTTTTGTTTCCCTCTGTGCATGTGCTCACACATGATTGTATCTGCAATGTGTGAATGTATGTATATATGTGGTTTGTAGTATAATGGGATAATCAGTGCCTTATTACCCCTCCAATCAGACAAATAATGATTTTTTAATAAGATGGTAGAGCTGGGTAGCTGAAAGAAGGAGGGAAAGGGAGAACTGTGATTTTTCTCACACTGTAGTCCTTTCACAAAGAGAACGTGAGAAAGTTAAATTGTTTTTTCAGCTGTCTAGATAAGTGTACCTTAAGAAGGTAGTCTGCGGAGTCCATTGATACATATATGTGACAGGAGTCAGAGCAAGTTATCTGATACGGATAAATGATTTCTATATGCAACCTAAAAAGTAGAATAATTTGACTGTGTGCAAACAGTCTTAGCCTGTAGAAAAAGATGTTATCCCCTTTGCAAGTGTGTATTCTTTGTTGTCTTGGAATTCAATATGTACAAGATATTCATCAGAAGGCAGAGTGTATACTTTGCTCTGTCAAAGCCCAATGGTCACTGGAACACAACAAGTAGAGCCCAAAAGCTCTCTTGACACACAAGTTTGTTACAAATGATATACTAGATTTATATTAGAAATACCAGCTAGTTATAGATATATAAGACTTCATCCTGTCAGGTATTAAAGCAAAGGATATAGTTTGGATAAATGAAGGGAAAGTACATCTACAAAATCTAAACAGTATAAAAATAGAAATACTGATCAGAAACTTTGAAAACACTTTCTTCTAGCAGATAGCTTAGTACATGTTTTATGTCATGATAGTTTTACAAGTTTTCACTTTCTTTTTTATAATTGTATATCTTTCTTATCTATTAATTGCTGTTATCCACATCCTCCTCCAGCTTTAGGATAAAGAAAATTAAATTTCTTTAGATTTCTTTGATTTATGTAAATCTTCTCATTCTCCATCTTTGTAACAGCTTAACTTCAGATAACTTTTACTGCACCTATTGCATGCCAGTATGTTATGGAAACAAAGTCTCACTATGTTTGAGAAACCACAATTTCACTTTTTCTCTTGGCTATACTTCAGCTGAATCTTTTGAAAGTCACATTTCTTTTCAAATCTGATTTCTATTGCTATTAATAATGTGACCTACATATTCTCTTCATTTGCCACCAGAGATTAGTTGCCATCTTATAGTCAAAATTCATTTGATATTTGTCCTTGTCAGTGTATCCCTGCATGTTGCCCTACTTCAGTATCATCAAGATCAGTTACTGCTTCCTATGTGATATTCCAGCCCTTCTCCACGTTAACATTTTCTCCCAGCTTTGACAGTGTTTTTTCGTACAGATTTGTTTATTGACAACAGTATGAGCCTTGCTGCCTGCTGAATTCCCCTGTGCATTTAAAAAAAAATAAAAATTGTCTGCAATGTAGGTATGAAACCTTATCTCATTATAAGCTAGAATGTTTATTTCTGAAATGCAAAGCATCTGACACATGTAATTAAAAATACCAAACATTTCAAAGCAAGCCTGATATATGACTAGTCAAAGAGCTCAGAAATCTTGTAAATTAATTTTTCACTATGATCATCTACATTTATTTGAAGATTCTTCGTTTTTAATCCCAGCAAGAAGTCTTAAATGTAATATACTTGAGATTCTCTTTGCAACTGTCTTTTCAGATGCAATAGCATCTGGACATGTCTTAACAAACATTTTTAAAGTCCTTGATTAAGCTTTCACTTGATAAGTTCAAAGACTTGTAGCATACAAAAAGAAAAAAGAAAAATCCATGTAAATATTATTCAGTCAGCCATATTTTTTTACTCCCTAGTGACAGCTATGAAATGAAATTCCTATTACATTTTTCAGCTGGATTGTATACTGAGGAATCCCAAAAGACTGAAGCAAACACATATTTTACAGTGTATGCATGATAAGCATTTTGCCTCCAGGATACCTGCCATTTGACTACAAAATGTATTCGATTTGCATTCTGCATATCTAGTTGTTATTATAATATTTCCCATCAGTACATTAAAATATAACAGTTATGATAGCAAAGGAGTAAAATACCATTTCAAAGCCAGTTTATTTTTATATTTCTTTTGCCAAGATGTACTCGGTAATAAATCTCGAGAAAAAAACCCTAAAGGCAAATAAATCTATAGACAAGATTGTGAGGGTTTTTTGGGTTTTGTTTTTTTTTTAAATAAAATATGCACTTGGTGATGTGCTTCCCCATCCTGTGATAGTTTCCCCTATTCAGAGCAGAAAAAAAATTAAAATTGATGCTTGAATTATTGTATGCTCTACTTCCCCAGTTTCCACAAGAGAATTCATGTCTTAACTAAATTCCTACCTGGACAATCCAATTTCTGGATGGTCTAGGCAGTTTTATTTCAAGTACTCACCTCTTTTACTATTGACTGCAGTTTAACTTCCTTTTCTAAAAAGTAAATTATCTTGGATACAAAAGAGATGTTGCTGAGATTCAGTGATATGGTAGAGATACGTTGACATGTCATACTACTGGAGAGAACCAAAATGAAAACATAACTCTCGGTTCTAGATTGTAACCCAGTGACAAAAACCCCTCCGTTCTCTGCTCAGTGATGCATTCTGGAGAATTAGGCTATCAAAATTTCAGTTACAGAAAGGAGTTCAGCATTATTCAGTCAGTTCTAAAGAGAAACATTCTAAAGTAAAGGACTTAATTGATCCTTTTCTTTAAATACGAGTCCATTAAAATGCATTTGTTGATTTACAACAAAGTTGGAACAAAATATTTTTAAAACATTCAATTTGGTAATATTTTTCAATATAAATATGCAAGTTTTATGTACATTTTACATCTGTTTTCTCTGCAGCACCATACATTTAGAAATAAAAGACTTCATAAATTATGGCAAATATGATCATATATGTAAAGTGAAACATTTGGCGAGATACTTTCTGATTGTACCCTTCCAGAAAGAAAATTCCATGATGTATATACGGCACTGTAAGGAAAATTAAATAGATGAAGTACAATAATGAAGAAAGTTGGATACAAAATATATGACATGAATGCTTTCTGTCTTTTGTCTCACTGTAGACTCCACTCACATAGTTCTGTGATATTGCCTAGCTTCTTCTTCTTCTGTGGGCTTCCCTGTGGCTGGGACAGTGCTGTCAATGTCCGTGCAAGTCGGCCCATGGCCCAGGGTCTGAGGCACCAGTGAAGGAGCTGTGGGAGGAGTTGAGCAGGCTGTGCAGCAACAGGAGGTTGACAGCGTCTTCACAGACACCCGAGAACTTGAAGTGCAAGAAAGTATGGAGAGGCTATGCTTGAACAAGTGGAAGAATGATAGCCTGAAGATGGAAGTGCTTGGAAGCTTTTGACTTCTGCCGTCAGGAGACAGGCTTCACTTTCAGATCTGAATTTACAGAATTAGTGCATCACCCTAAGCAACAAAGAGGGGGATCAGTCTCTCTTAAAGAAAGATTTGGAGCTAGCTGGGCTGAAAACAGGTGGTCTTTCCCACATGTGGAGGGGAAAAGTCTGGGCAGGACTGGATCCATCCTGTAAATTAACAGCTACTCGTGCAGCTGGTAGTGCAGGTATTACTTCAGAATTTACGAGCATGGATCCCTCTTTGAAGCATAAGGAGTGCTAGTGAGAGACAAAACATATTTGTCAAATTGAGGTTTAGGGAACTTTGCTAACAGGGTGAGCACAAACTTTAAACTAAGCATATCAGGGATCAGAGTGAACAGTGAGGATAAGAGTCAGGGGAGCTTGATGAAGAAAACCAATCAAGGCAAGGGACAATGGATGGACTCACCTTAAAATAACTTGATGAAGTCTCTGTGTGGCAAGTTCTTGTGGGGACTTGAAACCTCCTGCTAGGAAAACAACAAAACCAAGACAACCCTGAATTGTCTTAAGACCAGTAAAGCAGTGCAATCAGGCCTGCAAACCCACTAAGTTGATTCAGCAGAGGAAAACCCCTGAATTTCCAGAATGCCCTGTAAATTAAGACAGTTTATTATCTAAATGGCTATAGATTTTATTGTGGCAGGCAGAGGGAAGAGAATTCTGGTATGGAGCAGAGAGAATTTTTAGGACAGTGTAAAGTTAACCATGGGAAGTTTTAAGGAACTATTTCAAATGTATTGTGGGATGTATAGGACATGGAACAAAGGAGGGGAAGGAAAGAATGCAGATGCATAGGGATAGAATGTTTATGAAAAAATGAAGGGAAAGAGAGACTGTTATACATTAATGTATTCTTATAATTTCATTTTTGTGCTTCACATCTCATTTGGGCTCTCCAGTGTTTCACAGTTACTCTAGCCATATTAGAAAGACAGTCAAAAACACCCCTACCAGTAATCCATCCCTGTGTAGACACTGGATTTGACATTCAGTGTTTTTCTGGGATCCAAGCACTTGATTGTTAAGAATTGACACATTTGGTTCTCCTTAAGTCATAATTTATTTAGAGCTAAGATTTACTGCATTTTTCATAGATTTGGGGAACACATCTTCACATAGCAGAATTTTCCTTTTTTTAAAACTGTATTCCCTGTTCAAACTATCCTTTAATTTGATGACTTTTTTTTTGAAGCTCATATTGAATTAGAATGAGACTTTATTTATCATTAATGTCAAGATATAGAAAATATAAATCTTAGTAGGAAAAAAAAATTGCAATGTATTTACTGAAAGAGCAGAGGAGACATTACTCTTGATTTAGTCCTTTGGTGGGTGGGATTCTATACTTAATACACACTATGAGGTTAATGCATTAAAAATTGATATCTTTAAGCAAACAAACAAAACCAGCAAAAAAATCCAAGCCAACAGAAATTCTTAGTATATTTCATTTTAAAACGAATATGTACATTAGACTGAGGAAGAAAATTAAAAGGAATATCTGAAAGATTAATGCTAGCTTGTAGACAAAATGAAGGTAACTGTGAAGATTAAATATGAGTTCAGATTAGATACATGCTACCTATCAAAACCCATTCAAAAGCCATTATGTTTCAACAGGAAAGAAAAGACAGCTATTCTAAGTAAGATGTGAAAGTTTGAGCCAAACGAAAAAAATTACACAGGGACATAAACTCTAGAGCAGGAAAATAAGGGAAGGTTGTTGAGAAGGATTGTAAACACATTCAAATGATCTGCAGCGGAGGTATTGAAAAACACATATATTTTACTAATTGTTGTTTAGCCTTGTGTGATTGATAAGTAGAATATAGAATCATAGAATAATTTGGTTAGGAAGAGACCACTAAAGATCATCTAATCCAACTCCCTGCAATGAGCAGCAACAACTAGATCAGGTTGCTGAGAGCCCAGTCCATCCTGACCTTGAATATTTCCAGGGATATTGCATCCACAACCTCTCTGGGCAATCAGTCTTTTCCCAACCTCATTGAAAAAACTTCTTCCTTATATCTAATGCAAATTGTCTGTCTTTTATATCTGTGTTTTGTTAACATAGGCTTGTGAGAGACTTAGAAACACCCTATTAAATATGCTTGAGACTGCTGCCCTACTGCGAGAAAGATCAAAACACAGTGGTAAATTATGCCTGCACAAATCCCTGAAACCGGGGGGGAAAACAGCAGATGTGGTGAACCTTTAGCATGGACTGAGCTCTGCTGTGCCTGTGATTTCACTTGTGTGCCTCTGCCTGGGTACTGCTTTGGGGATCCCCCAAAGCAGGGATCCCTGACGAGGTAATGAAAATAAATTTTCTCGTTGCATTTCATCTGTGGTTTCAAGGTTTTTTCCTTCAACCTACCTGTGCCAGCTCACATATCTAGGAAGTTAAATATAGAATCATAGTAAGACATTCCAAGAAACATTTGAGCAAAAGTCTGCCAAAAGGGTAAGAAAAAACACTAAAACCCTCTTAAGTGCTTCAAAATCAGGAAATTTTCCAGTGAGTGGGTGGAGCCACTAGATGAGATGTAATAGGAACATCCTAGGAAGATAAGTCCATACCAAAAGGATTACATTATTTTTTTCACAATATTGTCAACTATGGCATATTCTCATACTGAAGGCATTATTTATATGGATGAACCAGATGGATAATTTCAAATCAAATATAGGTAGCAGAGGTTTTAGAATAAATTAATAGAATTAACAACTTGGCCAACTGCCATTTACACAAGTAAGACACTGAAGGGACTCAAATACAAAGGTCAACATCCTATCTGTGTAAACCAGCCTCAGTAGAAAGTGAAAATTATTGCATTTAATAGCACATTTTTGAAAAAGGATGTTATCAGTGAAGGGGAAATTACAGCAGGTCAACCTGCATATGATTAAGGATCACTTTCATAGATATATAACTATATGCAACATATAAAGGGGAAAGGACTACTAATATTTTGTGTCAGAAATTCTTACCTCGAAAACCTACGGGAATTTTTAAAGAAATCAAGTAGCATATCTGTCCATGTCATCTAGTCATAATGCACTCAAATTTCAAAAATCTGACAATGGTCTTCATCTTCAAAAGCTTTTCAAGAAAAAAATAAGGTAAACAGGAGGTTGTGTAAAAAGATGATCACTTAGTCCATGATAGGAAATAGAAGGTTTGAACAAAAGGGAAGTTTTCACTCTCAAGGAAATTTACAATTGTTGCTATTTGGGAACAGTGTGGCTCAGTATATTTGTAAATATTCTTAAAAAGATTAATAATAAGACCACTAAGTTTGCTGATAATGTTTAATTATTAAAGATCTATGATTAGAGAGATCTTTAAACAAAAATCCCACTATCTTGACGCAGTGCACAGTTACAATGTAATCCCATGTCAGGGAACGCAAAAAGCAATAGAGGATAATGTTCCAACTACCCAGATTAAATATTGTCTGCCAACTGAATTAATATCACTTAAGGAAAGAGGCAAATTTATTTAACAGCTGTCTAAATTAAAATAAAAGAATGAAGGATGTGAAGGTCTTTCTTCACGTTTGACATAATTAAATTGTGAAATTTGTCAGCATGCATACAGAGCAAACCTATAATGGAATTAAAACAGGACCAGAAGCCAAAGAGGACAGATTTATTAGTGGACTTCAAGAACAATAAGTGCAAGAGAAATCTATATCTGAAAAACTCCTTAGGACAATACCTTCCAAATATAATGACAGTAGAAATACTGTTCTTCACTTCCTTTTATACTGTTCGTCCTAAGTATATGCTAATAACCTTTGGATTTTATCCATTTTGCATTACAAGAGGAATAATCCATTTTAAGTTTTCATTGTCTGTATGAGCTAGCTGCAACAAAATAATCTTGACTGATATTTTTGTATTTTTATTCATATATATAAAAGCATTTTTTCCTTTCTGAGCTTGTCTAAAATTTATTAAATCTCTAAATTGACTTAATTACCATTTAAAGCTAGTTTAGAAACAAAATCCAGAACTGTAATTTAGCATATTCTAGGTATTTTTTTAAGATAAAAACTATTTTTTTGTTATTTTTTATTATTTTTTCATTAAACAATAACAGAAAACTAATTTTTAATCTCAGTCTCAGGCTATCCACTTTCCCGGTGTATCCCAGAGTGTACGTTTGCACAAATTATGTACATCTATGTATGATTGGAAACAATTTGTTTCTACAAACATTTATGTTTTCCTTTAAATGGAAGATATATTGCCAAAACCAGGACACCTAACAACTCTACACACTGAAACACTAAAAGTTATTTCTGCTCATGCTGCTCAGAATCCTCAATTAATAGTTTATCTCTTTAAGTCAAGGAGAAGCAAATATTATAGCTTGCACCTAGAAGCAAAGAAAAACTGATTTGCATAGCACTCAGATTTAATGCAAACTGACTTTTGAGGTGAAGACTTTTAACATAGCGATTCAGAACCACTCAATCACCTGGGAACATCCAAAGGTATTATTGAGCTCAACTGATCTTTCCACGTGAAATTCTGACTAAACTGTGTTTTGTATATCTTATTCTTTTTAGATTAAAACCAAATTATACCTCTCACAATGTTCATCATTATCTGCCTGTTCTGGAACATCAGAATTTATTTCTGTAGACTTTTAATGTATTTTACCAGTAGGAACAAAAGCATTCAGAAAGGTCCAAATGAATGCATTCATAAATCTCACAAGTATTCCATTTTATGGCATTTCATCCTGCACTGTACATAATCAAACTCTTTCTGCCTCCTGGTTTATATTAAGGATTGGTTTGGGGGGTTTTTTGTGGCTGAGCTCAATGCGGAGTTCACTGTTCAGCCATGCTGACTTTCTGCTGAATTTGCTCAACTTTCTCTCCAATTCAGTTTCCCAGTGGAAGTTCTAAAAGCAAGCTGAATTTTACTCTCCTGAAATCCAGTGCTGTGGCTATACTATTGATTTTTCTCACTTCTTCTAGGATTTTAATCTCTCTAATCTCATGGTTACTGCTGCCAAGGCTGCCCTCAGCCTTCGTATCTGTAGTGGGATATTCGTTCTTCAGGACAGATCCAACAGAGTACCACAACTATTTGACCCATCAATCAACAGCATAAAGGTATCAACATTTTAGGGTAACATAAACTTGCCTGTTGACATTAACTTGGTTGTACATATGATGAGGACCTAACCCAATATATTCTCATAGAATTTATTTTCTTAATGTGATTTGATCACACGGTTATATCAATCACAATACAGCTTTTAAATCTTCTGCAGAAAAACCTATCTATTAAAAAAATAGCTTTTTTACATTATTACCTTTCAAATCATATGCAAGTGCATTTTTGGAGACAAGGTATGAGCTGGCTGACAGTGAATCTGAGAAACTAAGGGATCCAGTTAACTTTAATGTCATATTTATTTCAAATCTTCTTTTAAGGTAAAATGGCAAATATTTTTACTCTACAGGAAAAAAATTCATAGTAAACTAGTCCAGATCAAATAAAACTCCTTAACAGTACTAAACTCATTTTTTTTCTTACTCTTTTATTGTTTTAAATTATTTAAAAGGCTACTCTATTTACTAGCCTCTCGAAGGAAATTTAAAATCCCTCATTAAATTCTTCCCCAGCATTACCGTTCTTATCACCTTGAACTAGCTTCCCACTAGTCTGTCATGCAATCCCTTAAGGGTTATCTAATTTATCATCTTTCAGAATTTTAGAATTATTTATATCAACTACACTACAGAAACTGTTGCTAAAATTATTCTCAATAATAAATCTAATTTCATCTTTTGTATAATTTAGTGGCTGGAGAGTAGAATTGCAAAAGATCTGTTTTTCAGGACCCGTCTCAGATATGTATCCAATTAAGATACTATTGTGCTCCACAATTTATTTATTTATTTATTTAATTATTTGCTTTGGCATTGCATTTGGGTTTTAGCACTTATTTTACTCCATTTTAATTTACGTTATTCTTTTTTGGAAGATTTTGTCTTCTTATTACTGATAAGTCCCAGAAGAAATTATGCACACTCATGTAGATGGCTTATCACTGCTTAAGTGGAAAGGGAGGCCTCTGGGAAAAACAGGGTTTCCTTGCTCGAAAACTTTAAAATATTAAAGTTAACGCAAAGTCGATTGCTACTGCTGACAATGCTCATTTTCTTTTAACAATTACCTTGTTTGATACAACATTTTCAAGGGAAGGAAAAGAATTGCAGAAACTGCTTCTGTAATTTTGTTTCATGCTTAACCTAGACTGAAATTACTCTGTAAAAAAGAGATATCTTTGACACTGCAATTCATTAAATGTGTCAATAAATGCAAATGTATCCAAACCAAAAGAATAAAAATGCAAATAACCTTCAAATGGTTCTAATAGAGCATCAGTGGTACATAAAATTAATAGGTTTGCAATCTGACTGTTTATATTTATATATGTGGTGAGAACATATGAGATTTTACAGCAAAATTGTGCCTCTGACGTAAATAAAAATTCTTATGCTCCTGAAATATTCATGTGAGATTGCACATAAACACAAATCCTTCAAGTATAAAACTAAGCTTTGATATACTTACAACCCCTGTTTTTAAAGAGGAACACACATGCATTTGTAATTACTAAACAATTTTAGTGCAAATCTGATTGTCAGGAATAATGCAAGCTACTGGAGATTATCAATACCCTTAACAGATGTGATGTGGTGTACTCACGTGGGTGTATGATATTTAATCCTGCAATTCTGAACCTTTTCACTAATATCCTGATGCTGAAGAATTTTTTTTTAATGGAGAAGGAAATGCAGATACATACACAAAAAAATGACAGGAAAAAATAAAACACACACTGTTACTTTCACTGTAACATATGGATTATTTTCACCCCTTCTCACAAGTGCTTTCCACCTTTTTTTTTTTCAGTCTGTCATAGGATTTAGGAAATGGCAACAGAAATCTTCATTTTAATGGAACAGCTGTTTTTCCAACAATTTTTTTCCTTTTTTTAAATTTGCTTATAATATTTTTTTACTTTATATTTATCAATTTTTATTAAATTAAATTCAATCTTAGTATTTCTTAATTTTTGGTAAATGGCTCTTTTCTGTTTTTAGGAAGTTGAAGAAGAGTAGATTTGTTAGCAGCTGGTGTCTTTATTGTATTTAACTCTCTTATTTTGGATCACCTCCAGTTCAAATCTCAAACATCCACTTAGCTACACCATGTCTTTACCAGAACACTGTTTTAAGGGGAAAACCTTGAAATGCGACACCTTGAAAAAAGATTATTAAAAACTTTACTGCAGGAAATTATTTGGGCAAGCTTTAATAGCAAGACTACAATGAAAATACTTATATAAGGCACAGATGGTGAGAACTTAGCCTGATGTCTTCATTGCCCACTCATCCACCTTGTTTGCCTAATTGAAAATCAGAAGATAAAGCCCTGAGTCACATTTTGAAGAGAAGAATACTGATTGTAAAAATAGTATGACAGTTTTTATCTTCATGCTAACCATCTGCATCTTCTGTACCGTTATTCCACTATGGCTTTTAACCGACAAAAATCATCAAAATATGCACCAAATTCCTGGCTGAAAGATTTTATAGAGACATTTTATATAAAATACGCAAGCACGTGGAGTGCCTACGCATTTCTCTATATATTAATATTACGTATGTGTGTATATATTCATATGTATTCATATATATTCATATATACTCGTATTACATACGTGTTAGTCATCCACTCACATACATACATAGGAGGGCTTTTAAAGAATCTGTCATTTAAATTTTCACAACTTTTTACCCATCTAGGCTTCAGCTTAAGGAATAGAACAAGGAATATTATCCTGTGGTTTTGGCTGAGGTAATGTTCTTCACAGTGGCTCATATGGGGCTGTGTTTTGGATTTGTGCTGGGAACAGTGCTGATCATACAGGGATGTTTTAGTTATTACTGAGGAGAACTTGCACAAAGCCAAGGCCTTTTCTACTTTTTGTACTGCCGTGCTGACAAGGATGTCGGGGAAATTGGGAGGAGGCACAACCAGAACGGCTGACCCAAACTGACCAAAGGGATATTCCAGATCATATGACATCATGCCCAGTATATAAAGCTGGGGGAAGAAGGAGAAAGCGGGGGGGGCCAGTATTTGCACTGATGCTCTTTGTCTTCCCAAGTCACTGTTACCCACGGTGGGGCCCTGCTCTCCTGGAGATGGCTGAACACCTGCTTGGCCACGGGAAGCAGTGAATTAATTCCTTGGTTTTGCTTTGCTGACATATGTGGCTCTTGCTTTCCCTATTAAACTGGTTTTGTCTCAACCCATAAGTTCTCCTGCTTCTACCCTTCCAATTCGCTCTCTGAGCCCACTGTTGGGGAGTGAGCAAGTGGCTGTGTGGGGTTTGGCTGCTGGCTGAGGTTAAGCCAGGGCATGTCTTTAAAAAATTAAACTTAAGTCTTCTACTCCTTCTGGAATCTGTTAGTGCTAAGGGGAGATAGGAGAATTACTGCAAATAACTCAAAACCATTGAAAATTCAGAGAAGCTACGTGAGCTTTTTACAAAAAAACCCTTCTTTCATTCATAGAAGAATCTGATATTTGTATTATACTGAAGCTTTCCTAAATACATGTGCACACACAAAATCAGATTTTTTTAAGGTGTGGTCTTGGAAAAGATTTAACAGAGGGACAGCAAACATTTTTGATTGCTACACGTGCTGAGTTAGAAATATTCTGAATGATGAATAATAGAGAAATCAAATTACTCTCTGTTTCTCAGAAATAGTGATCAAGCTACTTCCCTTTTCCCATAATATTTGCTTTCCTTCCCAAGTTACAGGTGGATGTGTAAAAAATATTACAAACCTTTTTGTTAAGTGTGTTTTGTATTTTCTGAAAGGACTCCTCTATATTATTCCTTCTTTAGTCAATCCTCACTCGCATGCAGAACACATGGACACATAGATGCATATGTACCTCTGCATGTTTATTTGTCCTTAATCGAAACAATCAATACATACAGAAAAATGTACATATAATAAATTTTTAAGAAAATCTTATAAAATGGCTAATATAGAGAAACTTCTTTCAGATTCTGGGACAGAATAAAGATCTGATTGTCTAAATTTATAGTTGATATTCATCTCCATTAGGGTATTTTCTCTGTAAACCTCTAGCTAAGTTACAACTTTAATGTGAACAAAGAGCTAGAATTACTTTCAAAAGAGGAGCATTTAGCCTTTATATCAATAACATATAGAGAAGATTAATTTTCTGAAAGTATCTTACAAAGGAACTGGAGGTGATGGGATGACTAGCTTGAATGAAGACCCTTGCTCTGTAGATAAATTTACTGTGCCACATGAGTTTCAGCCCATTTCTCCTGAGTACATAAATAGTATTTACAAAGGCAACTGAACTAATTAGATTTTCAGCCTTATTCATAATAATCATGTGCAGAAAATCTTCTCTGAGTGGTGTATCTTAATGCAATATTACATTGTCATAAGTAACTGAAGTATTGAAAGGGAACTGCAAATAACAAATTATTTTCCACATGACCTAATATGTTCAAAAGTGCTGGCGATAAATTGTTATTCATTTAGTTGACACACATTAAGAAAAAGAATAGCATGGATAACTACACCTTTACTGTGTAAAAGTTTTCTCTTTTTCTCTGGTTGCCTTTTTTTTTTTTTTTTTTAGTTTCTTTGGTTTTCTGGATACTTAGCCATTTAAGTAATATTCCCCTCAGCAGATCAGAGAATAGAAGATGGCTGGCTGAAAGTTTCTCAAGTCTGATGTGTAATATGACAGCAGTATTAAAGGAAAAGTTATTTCTTGAATTAGTCAATTAAAATCCCTTAATGAAACAAAATTCTTCATAGTGAAAAAAATTTTAAGGCTATATAGTCAGTATGATCTTAAGAAGACAGATTCATTGACCAGTAAATTAATTAAAATACTATGTTTACATGCATTCTTAATGTTCCACAGTGACCTTGATTCATTCCATCCTCATTTTAAAAATTTCATTGAGGGTGGAAAGTGAATTTCTGTTATACTCTCTTAGTTTAACAGCCTTTGAATGCCAAAACTAGATAATTCCCAGATGAAACAATACAGCAAAATGCAGTTCAGAACACCTGGTGTATTGCAACCCCTATGCAGAATTTAGCCATGGGAGCACTCTATAATTAGCATGTATCACAACACCTAAAAATAGCATGCCTTGGGCTGCTGGTCCTCACACCAGTTATTTCACTATTTAGGTTCATTCCAGTTGTGCTGCGCTGTTTGCTAATGTATGCACAACCTCTCTTCAGAGTTTTGAGGACAGTCTTGTCTTTCACTGGAGTCAGCTGAGAAAGGTGGCTACCTTCAGAGTTCTGTCCTGTCTTGGTAAGATCTGTTGCCCTTCAAGTTACTGCACTCGTTATGGGCAGCTGGGCTAAGGTTACATGTCAGTTATCCCTGCTTCCAGTGAAATGTCTTGAAGATGTGTCTGTGTCCTCACTTAGACTTCCTTCCTGCAAGACCCTTTCTTAAAATGAAATCACTGCTCATATCCCTTGACCTTAAAGTTTCACAAGCACATTCTGCAAAGTTTCTGTAAACCACTCAGTATTAAGACAATTGGAATTAGTTGCAGAGAAATGTGCTGTTCTACCAAGTGGAAAACTTATATAGGCTGACCATCAAAATTATGTTGTACAAACGAATCAAATTTTTATATTTCTTCAAGAATAAATAGTACCACATACCAAGAGTATTAGTATTTTTCTTTAACAAATTTATTGAAAGCTGAAAGGAAATCCCTGGCAAGAATTTGAAGTAATCTAAAATTAAAATCATATATGAATATCAAAGAGAAAATATTTAAATTATTAGTGATGTTAAAAAAAAATAGAATGAAAATTAAGATAATCTCTCTGTGAGATTAAACTTTAGCATAAATTAATAAAAATTATCAGAACTAAGAAATAAACAAGCCTGTTTTGTTTATTCAAGTGTTCATTTTCTATGTTAATACTTTCTGAAATGCTTAAGTTACAAGTAACAAGAAATTAGTGGATACAGGTTTTTGTGTGGTCATTTGGGATTTTTTGGCTTGGGTCATGTTTTTTGTGGGTATATGTGTTTTGTTGTTTGGGGGTTTTTTCATCTGAAAAGAGCTACTTTATTTTTTTACAGGCTCCAGATGAAGCAGTTAGAACAAAAAACTGGGGTAGAAAATCATCCAGCTCTTATATAGATAGTGTAGAGTTCTTATATTAAAATACTAAATGCATAGTCAAAATATCATTTTTGTTATGATGTACAATTCTCTGCACAAATATCACCTGAACATTAATTTTTCTCACTCATTATACTTACTTATGCAAGTGAACTTTCAAATATTATATATTCAACTGGGAATGCCTCTGAAAGTATGACTCTCATAGTCTCTCCAGCCAATACAATCTTTACTATTTTCCTCAGATTTCATTTTTATCTATAATTCATTAATTTGTGAAGGTCAAAAGTCCTTCAGCTAGTATGAAAAAACTCAAGAGTTTCAAATCCCACAGCAGTAAAAGTAAAAAAAAAAAACAAACTTAAATATCTTTAACTTTCCACTTCTTGTGCCTTTTAGAAGGTTGATCAGTCCCTATGTGACAGTAATAACAATGTTGATTTCTTGAAGAGTAGATGTCCTCAATTATGCAGTATAAATTGAAGGTAGAAACAAAACTCTATTAGTATGCATCCTTACATTACTTTGCTCCTTCACAGTTTCCTCATAACAATGCACTTTCTCTTTTATTTATTACAAAGAACTATTCCCTTAACTACTCTGGAGTGTTTCTAATAGTAATACATTAAGCTCAAAAGCACCTGGATAGTGGTATTTGAATAGCTGAAGGGAATTTTTATTTCCCTTTAGTTTTTTGTCTTAAACAATAGCAGGATAATAAATTAAAAATGTGAATGTCACAAGTATTGAAAAATTATTCAAAAGCATTACCTGGAGAAAAACAAAAATTGCCATCTGCATACAATTTAAAAAACTTGTTCTTTTGTCATAATTTTAATTTAGGTAATTGTAAATAAAAAATAGTAGTCATTGTAATTTAATAATATTGATAAATTTCTGGACACATCCATACAGTGAACCCATTCCTATCTTTTGTTCAGTGATAGTCCAATGTAAAATGGGAAACAAATCTCTAATAGGAGAATTTGAGTGCAGAAACCATGAGAAGAGAACTGCAGTACTGAGTGTCACATAGTCTCAAATTTATTTATAAGCAAAATGAGTACACCAGCTGGTTAGAGATTTCTATGTTTTTATGTGCACTCAGTTCAAACTTGTGAAAAATTATGTCCCATGTCCATTTTAGACCTGTATGAGGGTTCCGGAGTATCCTCATATTTAGAGATAATTAGCGTTTGTTAGTTAGTTCGTAAGTACAGTTCCAAAATAACACAAATATAAAGCTGTAACCAGTTGCCTGACAACTTGTGTCATCTTTTCTTCTTTCTTTCCTTCCCATACATAGCAGATCAACCTAAATAGACAGAACTGAGTAGGCACACTCTAGGTGTCATTTACATGAGTAGACCTTATCCATTTGCAATAGCAAAGTTATGACTGATCTAGGTCAAAACCCAGTATGTAAGGCTTGAATGGGGTGTGAGTCCACTGAAAGCCACAAAGGGAGTCAAGGGACTGGGGCATCTTCCATTCAAGAAGAGGCGGGAAGGGCTGTGACTGTTCAGCTTGAAGAAGAGAGGCTCAGGGAAAGGTAAAACAGAAAAACAGACTCTTCTCAATGGTGCCCTAAGACAATCTGTGTAAATTGAAACACGTGCTATTCTATCTGAACATAAGAAAACATTTGCTTACTGTAAGGGTGGTTGAACACTGGAACAGGTTTCTCAGGGAAGTTGTGGTGTCTTTATTTGTGGAGATATCTAAAACCTGACTGAGCACTGTCCTGGGAAACGTTCTGTAGGTGAAGATACTCTTTTTTGGGTAGGGGGCAGCTGAAACAATCTCCAGAGGTGTTTTCTGACTCCAACCATTCTGTGATTCAGTGATTTGGCTTTTCAGCTTTCCTTTCCACCCGCCTCACTACTTATATCGCTGCTCTTTGCTCTCTCTCCAGAAGGTATCATAAATCTGGACACACATGCATGCCACCTCTAATGAGCTCACACTTGTCTGTGAGACTCTAAAAATAATACTGTGAAGTGACTGGGTCACTGTTTATATGGTCCACATTATCTCCCTGTGTTTTGCTTTTTCAGCTGTGAAGTGCCTCAGCTTCATGAAGAGGGGTGGTCAATGCCACTTTTGGAGTGCTAGAACGATTCCTATGTTAAATGTTTTTTTCTAACCACTTGTTAACATAAAATCAAGTATCTTAAAATATTCCTGCTTGGCCAGGAAACTCATCAAGGAAAAGATTCATGTTTCCTTTAACAAAGACTTCTTAAAGTTAGATAATCAAGTTTTTGCTGGTTCTCATAGGTTGACTTCAAAGTGAACGAATGAAGTTAGTTCTTTAGGGTAGAAATTCAGAACCTCAGGATCATATATCAAAACAAGGGTTTTGAGCTAACATTTTGAACAAGGTATGTATTAGTATCTTGCACTGCATTTTTAACAGTTCTAGGAAATTATTTTTCTTCTCATGCAAATGAGGCTGCATAATCACAAAAAAAAAGAAATTACACTAAATAATATTTAAGGAAAGTTTACGTTTCTTACCAGAGTTAAAAATCTGAATTCATCTATCAGTATTAGCCATTATTTAGTTGTAAACTCATAGATAACTTTATTATCTGGGTCATCTTTATTCATAATTCTCTTTGGGGTTTTTTCTTATTTTGTTGGTTTTTGGGGGTTTTTTTGTGGGTTTTGTTTGTGTTTATTGGATTTTGCTTTTTGTTATTTTGGTTCTGGGGGTTTGTTGGTTGGTTGGTTGATTGGGGTTTTTTCAGGCATGTTGAAATACCGCTACAGCTGGCTGAAAATCCAGAGCTTGATTTAGGAAACTCTTAGTTATTCAGGCAGCTTCACTGGTGTGAAATTATATAGGTTATAAAAAAATAGTTTTATGGGTAATGAGTTCAAGATAGATCATGGAAAAGGGATGATGTGAAGTGAGTGCTGAAAATAATTAAGTTTTCATTGTTATGTTTGTTATGGAGTAGGAGTAAAGCAATTAAAACCTAGAATCAAATTGCCTTACTTAGGCCTTACCGTCACCTTAATTGATATTTAACACATTTAATCATAGATTAAATATGAAGCCCCAGCATAGATTAAATATGAAGCATTGCCTTTTGAAGGTTAAACAAAACAAAATCTGTCGAATTGGTTTAAGTGTAATAATTTTTTTATCAGGAAATCTTAGAAAGAAGACAAATGTCTGAAGAATACTGTATTCTTGTTAAAAAACTTTAAAAGCCAAGAGGAAAAGAAACACTATTGCAGTGACTGAATCTGTCTGTAAATAATATAAATCTACTATGTCTTTAAGGATTTTTGCTAAATATGAAGCTAAAGAAAGTTCCAAGTAAAACACTAAGTTGAAATCCATTGACAAAGTTTGTTTCAACAACCAGAACCCCTACTCCTCAATCCCAAATACTTAATACTTCCAAATTGACCATATATAATTCTTCCATAGCATGAAGCCAAATTTTCAGACTTGAGCAATGCTTATCTGCTTCAAAATGTGAAACATAATGTTCTTTTTATTAGACAAAGAACTACCTACAATTAACCAATTGGAAATGTAATTTTAATATTCACATAGAGATGGGTAGACATACGTACAGATTATTGTCAAAAGTTAACATGCTCATTCAGGTAGTGGAATATTTGGGGTTTTTTGCCTTCTTTAGACTGAAGAATAAGGAATGCTACTAGTATCCAAAACACGTGTGTGAACTTCTGCCACCTGCAACAATTTTGATAAATTTTACTTTAATTTTTAAAAACTAAATTTTAAAGCTTACATCCAGTGGGGTGTTTTACTACATTATGTATAAATAAACCAGGAAAAAAAGAGCAATAAGAGTTACAGGTCTCACATGACCTTCCTTACTGAAAAGGCATTTCTAGTTTTTCCTTCTTTATTTATGAACCTTTCATCCTTTTCTACCTGTGGTCTCACTTCAGTAGGATGACATAATGACTTCTAGTTTTTAAACACCCATCTAGATCTGTCACAATGAACCAAACATTTATAGGAGTCTGGAACGACAAAATAAAACAAGAACAAGATAATTGGCAAAAAAAATAGCCATTGCTAGATTAAACACTGTCAGAAGGTCAGTAACAATCAGACTCAACTGTATATACAGTGGCAAATGTGAGAGGTATACAGGCCACTGCTTCTCAGTCTCCCCATTTTCTCACACATCCAATTCTTTTCCTAAATTAGTTTCATTAGGAAAGATGCACTACCAGGGAAATCAAAGATGTAAAAGGACTGCTAGGTCACCCCATCTGCAGAGACTGTATGCATCTTAAACACTGCACAAGCAGGGCCTGATTCATTCTAGCACCTGTATTTTCTGTTTCATTTATTGCATTTTACGAATTTTGCAGATGTTTCATATTAGAGGGGGGAAAAAGGTTATTCTGGTATTTATTCTTCTTCTGTTTATTAACCTTCTACCACAGTAGAAAACCTATTTTTTTTCATTTAGATTCCAGCTCTTCAGAGAGCAACAGTAAAAAAACCTCCTTTTCCTTTTTTTAGTGTTCTGTGGCTTGTCTCAGACTTTTGTGTGGTTCATCCCCCATCTTTATTTTTATCACTTTCATGAAGAATTAGAATAACCAGTTTAATTTTGAAAGTGTTAAATGTTCCCATTTGAAATCTAATTGCAGTCCATCTGGCCTTAGTTAAAGCAACTGCTAAATAGAAGATATTAAGAGGAACATAATTACATATTACATTTCAAAATTTGAAAATTAGAAAGTAACTTGATTGAACAAACTGTGTTGCAACACTATATATCGCATAGAATATGCATTCATTCCAAAACTAACTGCTAACTAGGATAATTTATACAATCATTATCATGTGCTTCCTTTTTTTAAATTTTTCTCTTTGACACTTTTACATTAAGAAATCATTAAGTTTTGTATTTTAATGTAATTTTTTAATTTAAATACTCATTATGGTTATGACTATGCATGGCTTTTGGCACTAATATATCTCTGAAAACACACTGTTTATAATTCCAAATCCTCAGCTCTATCATTTAAAATTTTAACTCCTCTCTGAAGCTGGACTAATATGGTTCCTCTGTCTTCAGTGAAATTATTCTGGTTTAGAGAAGCTGGGGAACTTGCTCCTTTTTACTGCGCCTTCCTTTCTCGTAGGCTTCAATTCAGTTATACAGTTAAATACGTATTTCCTATACCTGCTCTAGAACTTACTGTTTTCCTTTCTGGCTGTGAATGAGTATGGGCATTTTCTAACAACAGCATGTATGACATGATGCTGATAATGCATTCTCTTCCTTTTTGCTACTATTCACACCAGCTTTCCCTTCTGCATCCCTTCAGTTTTGTCTTCAGTTGTCCTTCTGTCCTTTATTGTCTCTTGTCAGTGCAGACTGTTACTTGGTTCAACTTCCCTCTTTCTCATCATTATCCGCTGTCATCTTTCACTTCTTCAGTCCCTTTTGCATGCAAGACTGCATACTTGGCTCTTGCCTATCCTTCTGCTGACCATCTGGTTTCCCATTTTTAAACAGTAGGAACTGGGGACAAGAGACAGTGGAACCAGTCTGGTCTTTTCTCATGCAAAAGGCTACGACCTGTCTGGACACTAATCACAGCAGATTAGTAATAGGAGACTATGACCACACCTGACATACGGTGTTATTTTCATTTAAAAAATCCAGATAAGTTCATGTCCACAGTAACACTATTTTTAATAATATTAAGGTTTAATCCTAGCATACATCTCTACAGTTTGAAATTTAATGCCCAACTCTGTCTGCAGTGGTCTGTATATCAGTTAAACAACAAAAGAAAAGAAAAGATTATGTAGGGACACTCAAATGTATTGTTGACTTATCACTTTAAAGACATGAAACAAATACATATGAGAAACTGCACCACTTCTTGAAGCATGCTGCCTTAAATATATCCCATAAAATTGAACACACCCCCAAACCTCTTCGCACTAGATCGTTTATTAAATGGTGTGTTTGCCAAAGAACTGGCAATTCACAAATACATATTTCACATAAACTAGTAAGTGAATTGCTCAGTAGTAGGTGCTCTTTATTTTCCTTTTTCTAAAAGAGAAGTTGGCTAGAGCAAGTGTATGTAATGTTTAATGTTTTAAGGGTGTTAGGAATGTCTATTTTTTTGTGTATGTGTAAAATGACTATTCCTCTTAAAAATAAAACAGGATGTTCACCTTTTGACTTAGCAGAAGGCATTAACTGCTAATCTGATAATGTACATAAAAGTCAAGGATTGTTAAAGTATCTCTTTAACAAAGCATGTGAATTTCAGCATGATGAGAGAAGGATACATAATATAATATTTTTCATCATAATTTTTGGGAAGAGCACTACAGATATGAAGCTACCAATGATATGAAATAAGGGCATTTAAGGCATCAGAAGTATAAATGCTTGGCCTTGGTGGACTGTTGATGAATTTAAAGTTATGCTTCTGCTGTCACAAGAGAGAAAAGCCCTAAAGCCTATTTAGCTGTGCATAATGATCTGCTTTTGACTGCAACTTTTTGCTGTTACTAAGGAAATCTGTGGTGGCAGGATCACATTTCAACACAGGGTTTGTGTTTCACTATAAAAAATGAATGTTCTTCAAAGGAATATGACCATTTAATTCAAGTTGCACATACAGGGATGTGCTGGGTTTGGCTGAGGTAGAGTTTGTTTACTTCACAATGGCTAGTATGGGGCTGCGTTTTGGATCTATGCTGGGAAGAGTGTTGATAATGTAGATAACATAATATATTTTAGTCTTCAGAATCTCCACCCAGTCCCATGGGTGGAGTAGTGAGTGAGAGGCTGCATGGAGCTTAGTTGCCAGTTGGGCTTAAACCACCATAAGAGGGATTGAACCAGGTTTTCTGGTTTTTTCAAGATATTCAAGCACTTGCTCAATTTTTGTGGTATCTCCTCACGGATATTATTTCATTTGTTCCCATTGAATGACATGTAATTACATCCAGAAAAGACACAATAAAAGTTTGAGACACCTAAAGAAATATGGTTTTTTATGTGGAGTCATAGGTTAGAAATAATATCAAGATCAGGTATGTATCTGTAGACAGGTAGGTGTCTAAATTTGGCGTTGGAGATCAAATTACACATGGAAATCAACAGCTCAATTACTTACCTAAAAATGGGCTTGTGCTATTTGAGATCACAGACTCACAGAATGGTTTAAGTTGTAAGAGACCTTAAATATAATTTAGTTCCAACACGCCCGGCCATGGCCAGGGACACCTTCTACCAGTTGTCAGAGTGTGCCTAGGAAAGATGCTTTGTCAGATATGCTTGAGGACTGATCATGCCCACCTGCAAAGGCAAACAGGAGCTGAGCAGATTCATAGCCTGCACAGATGAAACCCACATTTTAAAAAATGCATGTCGTCATTTATGCACAATTTAATCAAATGAAGACTGCCAAACTGGGCAAAACAAGTGTTTTCCTTTGAGCTTTTAAAATGTTTAGAAAAAAAAGCTAAGTGCTCCAAACCAGTCAGCTTCTTAAGTCAGCATTAAAATACAGAGGTTTAATCCTGTCTTTCTTTTTATTTTCCTATATCAGAAAGCAAAAGCAAAAATAAACCCCAAACCTAAGAAAAATGCAGGTTCAGAGATATTAAATATAAAGATGTACCATAGAACAAAAGAATGAGTTCTCAGCAAGTGCCTTACTTATAAATGTCTCTCTTTTCTTTTTTTTCTCTTTCTTTTTTTTTTTTTTTTATTCAAGGATAAAAGAAAAATCACACAGAAATTATGCAGTCAAACACTACCCTATTTCATTCTAATGTAGCTGTGGACAGGACAGAAAGGGATGTGCCTGATTAGACCACTGAATACCACAGTAAATCCTAAATGGCAACTAGGCCATATGAAATAGGAACTTTTGAAAAGAAAATTTTGTGGAATGGATTAAATGTCTTCCAAACCTCCATAATTACAAGAATTAGCATGTGTCAGCAATGGAAGAGCCATCTCTGATTCATGGTTATGGTATGAATGGGGCAAATTGCCACTCTATCAATTCTTTTTTCAATGCCACTCTATCTATTCTTTTTTATCCTAGCTTCCTGTAAATCGAGTATGTTTAGCTATTAGACTAGATAGTTTTTTGAATATTAAAACACTGCTATGATATTTTAAGAGTGGAGCTAAAATACAGAATTAGCTAATACCTTTCTTGATCTATTTTTTGACATCCTTACTGGAGAAAGAAGTCACACTCAGAATAAAACTTGTGAAGAGAAAGACATTTAGCCTGCATTACCACCTCATCAGTTCAGTTAGAAGGAAAACAAACATGATAATGTGGGTTGTTAGTTTTTCTCTCCTTTGCAGTTAGTACAAACGTGTCTTTTTAAAATCTTGATCGCCTAGAGCATTCCAATCAGCTTTAATGTTAGGCAAAATTACTTAATGCCACTTGAAAATGAAAGACAGAAAATGCAGTTAGAAAGAAGTAACAGAGCCTGTTCATGAAGCGTATTGGAAAGAGATTGCAGAAGTCAGGGCATGTGAAACAGACGGAAATTTTATCACAATAAATATGTTCTCCAAATTTTTCAAAGTTAGCTTTTGGTTCTTATTCTTATTCAACTAGTAAGTCAGATTTACTGGCCACAGTCTTCAATTGGAATGTAATTGAGAACAGCAGGGCAAAGTTCCTTAATGCCAACAAAAACAACCATGGAAAGAGCACTCAAGAGAGTCTCCTAATAAGTAGCACAGAGCATTCAAGGGTAAAGATGTGATATCTAGTGCATTTTCTTGTACTCACTTATTCATGGCACTGCATTTATACCACTTCCTAAGAGGGTAGAAATTATTATGTCAGATAATTTGGTTATCTAAGATGATACCAAAAATAAGTCTTAAGTCAACTCGAAAACCAGTGAAGTATCTGTGTGAGTTGATGTGCTTAATCCATGCCTTTCCTCTTTGCAAGACACTGCTCCTGATGAGGGCTATCAGCTTCACACTTGTGTGAATGACTAGGGAGTTCACCTAGGAAGGTATATTATCATCTGAACTTGTTAGCCAACAAAGAGGAAATCCAGCAAATAGGAAAGGAATTTTATCTATGGCTATGCAGAGGAGTATATTTCCTGGAATATCCTTATTTTGTATAGCTTGACTATGAATGTTAGAGATCAACAAAATCCCTCCCAGAAGTACAGTCCTGATGTAGATATTCACAAGAGAAAAATGTGGGCTATGTATCAGCAGAAAGGCAGAGGCTTAGTAGTGATCTTCTCTCTGTTTAAGTAGAATAAAAACAAGTAGTAGAAAAACAAGAATGAAATGAGAACTTATTTACTTGGGAAAAGAAAGTTAAAGGAAAGTTTTCACCAGAAGTGATAGGAATGGAAGGAATGGATTCTCATGTTGGCATAAAATAGTGCAATAGACAGTAATTTTAACGGATTAAAAAAAAAACAAAAAACATTTTTTAATCAAAAAAACCCCTTTAGATTTTGGGGGACCTTTATAAGAAAGAGTGATAATAATTTAAATGCAATTAAAAATATACCATCCATCATTTCTTCAAGACTGATTTCCACATAGGACAAAAGCTGAATCTGAGATCTCAAAGGTAAATATTCCAGGATAAAAAAAAAGTCATATAAGGAGTTAGGAAAGAAATAAAAGCCAGAGAACCTTCAAAAAACTAAGAATGTACAGATATGGAGAAAGTATTATTCAAATGTCTCGGAAAAAGGTGCAATTGCTACCTAAAGGTTTTAGTCAAATTTGGTTCCAAACTTCAGCAATACAGAGAAAGACAATACAAAATAAGCTTCCTAAATTGTCACTTAGTAAGATGGTGTTGAAGCACAGAATGCTCATTTTGAATAATTAGGCAACAGAAACAAAGATATTTCTTTTTTATTTGAGGCTAGGTAGTATAAGAAAGAAGTATAATTTGAAATATAAGCAGGTTTCAATCAAACACTATTTTCATCCACATGAAGAAAATTGAGGAAAAAATATATCATTTTTGTTATAAAAATTATGAGGTTAGCTCTTCAGATGGGCCTAAAAGAAGATGGGCAAGGGACAATAATTCATATTTTCAGTTATTTCCGAACTATATGATTAAGGATTTAACAAAATTATTTATCAGCAACATTCAGATGTCCGGTGCTACTTGATGTGCCCTACCAAATTTTACATAACATTCAGCTGCTAGTCCAGGAAGCACAGGTTTTCCTTAAGTCTTATGTTTCAGATCCCAGCCCAATTCAATTACCTTTTATATCCAAGCACCAGTGGCACTAGACGCTGTTCAAGAAGGTGAATAAATCCTCAAGTGTTATCTGTACCAATTAGGGACAGAAAAGCACGTAAGACCAAGAATATTATGGCTGACATGTACAATCATTATCAAAATAAAAGCACTTTAAGTGCTTCAGAAAGTAGAAAACTGACCTTTTCATAAATGTTAACTCTCATGGCAGAAGAGCCTCTATCGTAGTGCAGAGTGCTTCTGTAAGTCAGCATTTTAATTACCTGAATGATTTACATTTCCAGTTTATTTACCTGCTCTCAACAGCCAGCTCATCTTTCATCTTATGTGTGCAATCACAAGCAGTGTGAAATGTTATTAAAATGCTTAGGCATAATTGATAGAGTCAAGTTCCCAGCGTGCTTAAATTACTTTCATCAGGACATTTTTTCTAAATTTATTTTTAAGATCCTGCCCTAAAGGTTTTCTAAAGCCTGGCCTCCAAACTCAAGATAGCTGTGTTTTCTTATGAAAGACACTGCCTAATTCTATGAGCCAATGTAAGAAACTAGTGCAGAAAAGGAATCTTGGTACAGAGGCAGGGAATGCAATGCAAAAGAAACATCTGGGTAGGAGGAAAAAAATTACACTCTTGCAAGAAAGGAAATGCAGAATTAAACTATTTTGGTTTTCCCTCTTCACTTAAAACTGAGGAAATTGGGATGAGTGCCTTAATAGTGATTCCAGAAAAGTAGCCCTGCTTTACCTTTTGCATAAATGCCCCTATTCAGTCAAATGTAGAACTTCTCTGATTACCCAAGAACGAAGATGACAAATATTCTTATCTTTCTTCAACTACTCAAAACCCATTTTGCCCCAATATTAATTAAAATAAAGTTGATTTTTGTAGAGGAATGGCTGGTCTCTCGAGGGCACTTAGAATCCTTCGAGGGCACTCAGAATCCCTAGAGGGTCTGCATCCCTAGAGGGTCAGCAGGGCCTGTAAGGGTCTGCACAACCAAGACTGGTATTGAGAAACTAACAGAGAACCATACTGCTGTTCAGTATTAACAAAGAACAATACTTTTATAGAAGAAGAATAATAGCCTTTGAGTTATATAACTGATGAAGAAATACAAATATTAATAAAGTTAGAAGATTTAAAACATACTAACAAAGAATAATAGTGCTATTGAAGAACAATAATTCATTGAGAAAACAGTAGTCTCTTGAACCATATATCCTTGGGAAAATACTAATTCAATACAATGTATCTTATTAAATGGCCTACCTAACTATAAGATGACAACTGCAGAACTGCGGCTAAGAGAGAATAGTAAACATGATTACTAACAAATATGATCAATAATAAGGTATAGGTAACTTGTGTAATAAGAATAAGAAGATACGCGTTAAAGAATAACTGGTAACTTAAAATATAGAAGTACAGAAAAGCTTTATAGACTAATTCTGTATTAGGCCGTACGCCATATTGTATACGTGCAGGACGGTGCTGACAAGTTTGCAAAATCATGATGACAAGGAAGAAAAAGAGCTGAGTCCCTAAGAACGATGTATCTTTTATAGAAGAACGCAGGACAAAGAACCCCTGAAAAGAAGGAACTGAGGAAAAGATGACAATCATCTTTTTGACGTATGATGCTAAGAACCAATGAGAGAGTTAATAAAAATCGTATGATTGAAAAAGTATAAATATATGCTATTCGGGAATAAAGTTGGAGTTTGTGTTATCAATCACATTAATTGCCGTACATTTTTCCCACTCACCGCAGATTTTTCTTCCAACGTGGTTCTCATTTCATGGGTCTATAAAGTGGCCATATAACTAAAGGCTTTAATCTACATGTCTTGTTCTCAGAAGCATTTTTCTTTTAGGCAAAACTAAGCTTCTGTTCCAAACAGCCTAATTTCTAATTACTTCATTCAGAGTAATAGGCTGTTTTATTCTTATCAGCAGAATTTTATTAAAAGTGAATCTGCAATCTTCAGCAGACAAGATACACTATCTGAACTCTGCCTTCATCACCTAATCAAAGCCGACTTATAGAAAATTGTGCATGTCTAAGATATTGGGTATTTTGTTGAAAAGACCATATTGCAAAGAGATGACACCTACATCATCAAGGACAGAATTCTACTAGAGATACAAGCTGCCAGGCACCACAAAAGGCAGTGCTGGCTGAAGCGATACTGTTTATCATGTGATGTCACACTGGATACAGTGTAACAGGATCTGGTGATGCAATTAAAGTATAATATTAGTCCTGTCCCTTTTAAACTAAGGAATAATTCAGTTCCTAGATAGATAAATGAGGCTGAATAGCTAGTAGTTTATGTCCCAAGATTACTGCAAGGAAAAATAGTTCCCGGCTGTCTTCAACTCTTACTTTATTAATGGGCATCAAAAATTGGTTTGATAATTGATATTTGGAACTATTTCTGGGGTTAAATTATATATTTAGAATTTGCTTTTTTAATTACCTACCCTTACTTAAAATAGTCATCCTGTTAAACCTAGAAACATTCATTTTAGGAGAATCTGTGCTTAGAATGCCACTTGAAGAAATGGGACTTCAATCTCTGTTCACTAATAATGCCAGTTATAAGGGGATCAGATTATCCATCTATGTGTCAGCTCTCCAAGCTGATACCTTCTCACATTTTTTTTCTGAAAGGCACAGTTTTCTTGAAATTAATTACTCTAGCAGTATCATGCTTCTCACAGGTAATTGCTTACTTCATATATTGCAACATAAAACCTTAAACCATAAAGCTGATTCTCTCTCTCTTTGGTCTCTGTATAAGTTTTGCCTTGTGTTCTGTGCTTACAGCTGTAGAGACAGTATTTGATGTGCTAATAATACAGATAGCAGACACCAAGAGCTTTGCTGGAAACAGCTTCACCATTTCACTGAGAAAATAAACTCTGGCTTCTACTGTCAGTATCTCTCATTCTGGAATGACTCAATCACAGGAACACAAACTGAAGTACTAATGCACTTGGTGGCAAAACTGTAACTTCAGTGAGTCTAGGAATCTATCTTTTTAATTTTTTTTTTCCAAAATGTTATTTTTAACAATCAGACAATTCAGGGCATAGTTCAAGGAACAGTGTATGAAAGGGACTGTTGTTAATTGGCAACCCTAAGGGGAATCACACTGATGGGGGCGTCTGGAGCATGGGAAAGAACCTGGAAGGGGAGTTGTATATGCTGTTAGGCTCTAAAACCAGCAAAAATGTTCCTGGCCCGTTCATTTACCAACAGAGACATAGCCTTGGTTTAGCTTTAGTTCTCAGTTCCCCAGATTTAAGCTACTACTACAAAAGTTTTTTTGCCGTGCATTTTGTTATCTACTTAGAAACACATATCACTTAAAACAAGAAATTTCATTATTATTCTCTTTAGACCAGCTAGCATTCTATTCTGGAAAATCTAAACTTTTCACTATTTTAAGGTCTCCCATTTTCAAGAACTTTCTCAGCTCAATTTACCCCTACTTACAGATTTTTATCTCATTTCTATTGTTGTTTAACCCCAGCTAGCAACTGAACACCACACAAGCTATTCGCTTCCTCCGTTCTGGTAGGATGGGGAAGAGAATTGAAAGTATAAAAATGGGAGAACTTGCCTGCTGAGATCAAAGACAATTTAATATTTAAAGCAAAATCTGTGCACTCAAAGGTGTTCAGCCGTCTCTCAAGGAAAGCTGGGCTTCATCATGCATAACAGTTACTTGGGAAGAAAAATCCCATAGCTCTGAACAGCCCCCTTCCATGAAATTCCCCCAGGATATTTACTGGGCATGATGACCTATGATATGGAATATCTCTTGCGCCAGTTCTGGTCACCTGTCCTGGTTATGTTCTTCCCAGCTTTTTGTGCTGCTCCTCACTAGCAGAGCATCAGACACTGAAAAGTCCTTGGCTGAGGGCTGTTTTGGCTTAGAAACAGCCAAAACATCAGGGTATTATCAACACTGTTCTCATACTAAATCAAAAAACCTCAGCACTGCAGGAGCTGCTGAGAATATGAACTCTGTCCCAGACAAAACCAGGACAATCACATTACCATCAATGCACTACCTCTGCTCTGCAGATGATGCCAGCCTTAGCTGGTTGCTCACTTTTCTCCTGACAAAAATCTCTCTGGGCTTCCCACTGAGGCCATGTTCTAGAGCTGGCTGATAAATTTAATGTATTCATAATTAATGTATTTAATGTATGTACCTTCAATCATCTCTGAGGGCCCACTTTTATTCAGCTTTTACAGTAAATCATCAGTACATAACTTAGAAGTGGACAGCTTGAGAAAATGAAAGTTCTTTTATGTAATCACTAAACTAAAAACATTAATAATCAAACATGATATGTGGGATTTTTTTCCTCCATTAAGTCCTTTCTTGCTTTTTCAATTTTTTTGTTTTTAATTAGACAGGTACCATACCTATCTCTTTATGTTTATAAGCCTATAAATGTATAGGCCCCAAGCAAAGGGGTACAAGATAAACAAACATAAATTACAACATAATTGCTTAGTGTATCTAAATTATTAGCATACGACCACACCTGGATGGTCCAGTTCTGAACATAACATACATTCTGGTTGTGCTGTTGGTTGTGAGAACAGGTATAGCTAAAAGACAGAAACTGCAAATATTGTGGGATTAGGTTTATTTCAGACTTTTTAAACTAGTGTGTGAACACATTTATAACAGTCATAATCAATAATCCATTTTATCAGCTGAGAATAGCAACAGGTGTAATTTTTTTGTAATTTTCCAACAACTTGCCACTACTTTGTTTATAAGGTACATAAAATGTTACTACAATTTATGCCTGCAGTCTGGTTCTTGGTACTTTTCAGTGTTTAGTGCCCCTGTTTCGTTTCTCTAATAGGTCTCCTTCCATATAAAGGGTTTTTTTTTCCTTCTTAAATGCACTGGACCTCTTGGTCCAATACCTGTATTTCTATTTTCTCTGACATTTTCTTTTCATCTACATAACTGATTTACTGTGAAACTTATCTAACATTAAAAAAGAAACAGAAGGCTTTATTTCTGGAGGTAAATATTTCATCTTATTGGTAATCTAATAGCTTCTCTATTGTATGGATTTTTAATAGTTTGATCACAACAAGCCAATTCCAGTAGCCACTCTGAGCAAAAGGCCTATGATTACATATAAGATGATATGTTGTGGAATACATAGAATTCTAAAGCATTATTGTTGGCCTCAAAGCACTGTTATTGAAGATGGCTCACACCTGTAACTGTAAAATAAATATGCAGTCACTACACTAGTTGATGTAACCTGCCATATCAGTTCTCCTTCTCAAAATTATCAGTGTGAAATGGAGTGATTCTTGTGTAAAGTAGAAAGCAAGGAGGGCTATTCAAGGATAGCTTAAATGTAGTGGGAAGTTTCTTTCAAGTTAATTGAATCTAACTCTTTTTTTCTGATATTAAGACACCTAAATCCAATTATCTACCTGTGGATCAGGAATCTTTTCCTTCAGGGGAAAAAAAAAAAAAAAAAAAAAAAAAAAAAAAAAAAAAAAAAAAAAAAAAAAGAAGGGGGAGAGAGAAAAAAAAAAAAAAAAAAAAAAAGAGAGAGAGAGAGAGAGAAGAAAAAAATTTAAAAGAGAAAGAGCTATTTCTACACTCATGGGAGAAATATGGTATTCCAGAAGGAATATTCCAGGTATTCCAGAAGGAAACTTCTGTCCACAGCATCTCAGGTATAAAAAAAAAGTGGATTTATATGAATATTTATTACTTAGTACTAATGCCAAGTATCTTACACCTCCTACTGTGTGATCACAGTGCCTAATAATTTTCCTAGTTTAGCTCTATGAATAAAGAACATATTTCTTAAAAATAAAAGTTTATTTTGTGCTTTTCAGAATGCAGGATGTATATCTTGTTTTATAATGTATAATTACATATTCAGAAACAAGTATGGCTCTAATATTTTAAAGGAAAAAGCTAGAGGATATTTGCTTAACTGCTACTTTGCAGATCCCTGTTTTAGGTCAAAAAAATTGCAGCCAGTGCATAAGTACATTAAAAGCTCAGGTACTCTTGTATATCTGAAGTAGCAAGGCAGCAATAATACTCATTTACGTATATTTATCATTGCTGTGCTTAATCAGATACTCAAACCCTCTTGGTCAAAGCTGGTAGTAGTAAGAAAAATGTAATGTGCTTTAAATATATCCAGTGGCTGACTGCTTAGAGATCTCTTAGAGGATATGGATGAAGTTATTCCTTTTACCTCTGGGGAAGGGACATGAACTACCTGTCAGCACTGAAAACAAACAAAAAAGCCTGTCTGGGATAACAGAGGTAAGAAGATTCTCAATTCCCTGCAGATAAACAGAAGTCTTTGTATTCTGTGTTGCTAGAATAACTCACTGTACCCTATACAACTGCACCCAGGATGAAGGACTGCTGAGTTACAGGATATATTTCAGTTATTTTAAAAATGGAACTATTTATACTAATTTGGTAGTGCAGGAAATGGAAGTTGGAAAGTTCCCTAATCACAAGCCCATAGATGCATTCTCTGCTAAGCAGAGGCCAATTGAAGGGTACTGTAGGCTTCTAGCCCAGTAATATTGTATTGCCATTGCTAGGAACAGCCATCTGAGTCTGCAGATCCTCCTTCAGAACAGAAGCTAGTCACACTTGTCTTTTCTGAAGCTGAGACAATATTTTTCTTTACTTTACGTTAGCTGTGACAATTTTTTTTCTAATTCCTTTCTTTTTCTAAAACAAATAATACATCTTTTTCTTTCTCATGACTGTGTCTGAGTTAGTCTACCTTTGCTTTTTTCTATATGTTAGGTTTACAGTTTTTGTACAAATAGTAACAGTAAGCATTTTCTCTTTTTATAGCAAGGCTACTTTATGACTTAGGTATTGATGTTGTGCAGAGCAAAACGTTCCTTCTCCTGCGGAGAAGCCGCAGGAACTGGAGACGTATGATGTGGAGGAAGGAACACAGGCACAGGATGATGGGAAACAGGGACAAGGCTGACACTGGACATCCCACAGTTGTAAGAAACACACTCATGATAAGTTAAAGAAATGCAGCCCAGGATCTGAACCAGATTTTGCCAAGAGGCAACAAGAGACAAGGCTCTGACTTCCATAAAATGCACCACATCATAGTGTAAAATTGCATGTAGCTTGCAGACCAAGAACAAGTTTTAAATTTTATCAAATCTATAAAAAAAAAACAAAGGGGAATCCTGGAAGGTAGAAAAGGAAATGGCTGACATCATTATGCTCCTTTCAAGCAAAGAGAGGTGCTGATGAGTTGCCACACACACACCAAAGAGATTGCATTGACCTGAAGACCCAGAGAGACTGTGGAAGAGTGAACATGGCAAGAAGAGGACTGGACACTGGGATACACACACAGTGTGAATAGCTCTATGCCATCTTTATTCACTGTGTTTGGTACAGACACTGCCTATGTTCTCTGATTAAAAAGTGCAGACAGTTGTTGCAGCTGTTGGACCCAATGATCTTAAAGGTCTTTTCCAACCTTAATGGTTCTATAATTCTGTGATTCTAACTGAATTAATCAACAAAAGTACTTGGAGAAAGGGGAATACTCATTGCAAATTTACTCTTAAGTATATTGCTGATTTTTCAATTTTAATTTCTTCTCTTAGGGGAGAAAATAGTGGGGAAAATATACCCAGATAGACATCATGCTTAATCAAAAGAGATGGAATTTCAAAACAAATAGAAAACATCCCTTTCATTTATGTGCTGGTTTTTTTACAGGGTTGTGTTTCCCTTGAAACTAGATTGATTGCATAGACTTCAGATATTAAAGTTTCTCTTTAAAGCAAATGAACAAACAATTTATCTTTGCCATGCACAGAAAACAGTTCTGAACATTGTTAGAAATCATATTTTCAATGTGATAAAGCAATCACTAGAAAAAGAAAGAATTTTTATCCCATGGATCAATCTAAACTATCAGAATTAGAATATTTCTCATTCTTGTCTGAAAACCATGGTTTCTTTAGATAAAGGACTTCTTCTATCACCAGAATTATATATAGTTGTACTCTAGACTTTAATTAAAGAACTCTCTCTTTTTGCTCTCTCTTTTTCTTAGTTATTGAGGTACCATATGACTTTTCTTTAAATAAATACAGTCTGAAGGATTCTATTTTCTCCTGACGAACTAATATAGAGTCTGAGACATTAAGGAAGTAAGTACAAAAGTTGTGCAAATAAATAATTTCAGTCATCCACCATTCTGTGTCAGTAATATTTCACTTAATACTGGAAAAATACAGACTGCTGCAAAGTATTAAAACTAACATAAAATAAGAGTACAAGCTGGTAGCTACTTCCAGCAGAGTTCAATACCTTAATCATACTCAATAATATTTTGTTTTGAAGATAACATCAACAGAAGAAAAATAACTAATTATTTGAGTTAATTGCTGCTCAGCATGTGCAAAGCTTCCACAATTTGGCCCTGCATATTTATTCAGAACTTAAAGAATATGTCAGTTCTATAAATATTGAATTAAATGTATCACATTAGTAAAAAAATATTTTGAAACTTTGAAAAGTTATCATGGGAACTGAACTTCTGAAATGAAGGAATTACACTGTGTTTGATTTAATAGGTAATGCATATCTTACTGGAAAAAAATGGAATAATGAGATTCTTCCTGTTGGGTTTGATTATCTGGACAAAATGAGTATGCTATTTGCAGACATCACTCGGATTAATTCTGCAAGTACATGTCTTTGGGAAGGAGTTCATTCATTGTGGTGACAATAATTTTTTTTTTCTTTTTGGGAGAGTGCTTGATGCAGAACGGAATCCAGGTTGCTGAAGCCTTTGAACACTATTCTATGTGTTTTTGTGGTTTCTCAGGAGCAGGAATGACACTGTCTTCTACATAGCCCTAGATAGTTTTTTTAATAAATCCTTTGAGTGTCAATCTCTTTGCCTCATCTAGAGTATTCTGCCATTGATTCTATGACTCTGTGAGTGCTCCCGTTTCCATCCACCACAGCTCCATCCATTATTAGAAGCAAGAAAACTGGCTACTCTAAGAATGTAGAGCAAGTACCAATTTAAGAGATAGTGTATAAATATGAATCATTAATGTGTGGCCATAAAAACTTACTACCTTTTCTACCATGGATCTTCTCAAATAGCATTCAAATGAAAGGCATGGAAAAAAAAACCACAGGATTTTTTTGTTCCTGGGAGAGGATGGTTTGCATCCATGCCTCCTAAAATATCCCCCTAAAACAGAAGGATCAGGTCTCTACCTATTAACATGCCTTTGACATGTTACTGGTAGGTCAATATTGCAGACTTCCTTTAGTTCTTTGCCATATCTGCCAACACCACAAGGATATTTTTGGTGTTCCTTTGTATGATTTCAATAGCTGAATCTAATCCTTGGTCTCCACAGGGACCATATTTTAATAATAGTTTGCATCAACTTCCATATGCAGTAGAGTTCGGTTCTAGATCCGGAACAGAGAAATATCTGTGAGTGAAGACATTACAATCTCTTCTACCACATATAATATGGAGAAGAGCAAACATGTCTGAGGTCTGACGAAATTATTGCTGGGTGAAAAAGAAGTCAGGCATTCAAGACAGATTTTTGTAAGAAACTCTGCATATGAAAAAATAGGAACTATTCTTCTATGACCTAACAAAGCATACAAAACCAGAAGTCCAGCAGCAGTGACAAGCTGCTTCTACTAAGAAAAAGGACCGATATATTATAAAAGGTATGTGTACTTTTGACAAATGGAAGATAACTTGGAACACTGGGAAAAAAATGACATTTTTTTCTGTCTTACTCAGAGACCAGGGATTCTGAATTCAACCTTTTGATATTTAACTAACTTGCAGGGCACATGCTTTTTGGAAAACAGTCTATGGATTCTGTATAAAAGGCAATTCAATATTTGGATTTTATTTCCAATACTATCTCAGTTAACATTTACAAAGGTTTAGCCTCTAGGAAATATTTAGCACATTATTTAGTATGGAATATTATTTTAATCACTGTTTAAAATCATATACTCATTTTTGAAGATTCAGGCTCTAATTCCCCATTTTTTAAATGTCAAATACAATAATTCTTTCAGACATCTCACGTGCTTGAATGTAAGCATTCAGCTAAATCTTTATTGTGGCAAAAGTTCAACATTTAGCTATCATAAGAGTAAATCCCATTTCTGTTTTTTCTTGCCTCCTTTTTATTCTTTGAAATACAGGAAATCTGCCTCTCTTTCATTAAAAAGAGTCTTAGTGGAACACATGTAAAATTTTTTTACATATATTTTCTTAAGAGTTTATTACTAAGTATTTTAAGTGCCTAATAGACAATTTCTTATGATCTTTTTCCCTTTGATTGCAGAAGGCAACTATACAATACAAAACTCATTATATAGCTCCTTTTAAAAAAATAATTAACATTTTTATTTCTCTATGGCAATTATCATGTAATTTTTTATGTCATTTTTCCTACATGTATAAGTCATATTAAACATCTCTGCTGTATTTCTGAGTTAGGATTGCTTTAATGAATGCTCACAATCAGGTTTTTATGTGAAATCATTCCCTCTTTTGGCTATTTTAGGAGGAATCGATGCCATAATAATGGCATTAAACTTAGAATAAACTGTACATATTTTATGACTGATCTATCCAGTGTTTTCAAGTCATTTGCGTATACTGTATTGCAACTATGAAAAACAAAATCGGAGGATTTTTTAATATTATTTTTAAGAATATAAAAGGTTTCATATAGCTCCAAAAGCAATGTAATTACTTAGTTATTGAGTTCACTTACAGTCAAGAAATGTAAAAATGGCATCTAATCAATACTCTTCAGTATTTTAACCATATTATGAAGTCATTCAGATACATCGATAATCACTTGAGATTTAAATATATATGGAAAATCAGACAATTTTTAAAAGGAAGGTCTTGAATGCCCAAAATTCATATTAAAATAAGTAGAAACAAACCCACAAAACCCAGCAAAATCAAACCATCTTCATTGCATAATTACAATGGCATATAAAGACTCACAAGTCAAGGAAGAAACATTTAGCAACATACATATAACTGAGAGAACTTGGTAAAAATATTTAGCACAAAAATTAATTTGAAATAAACTGCTTTTAATTGGAATATCTTGAATTTCACTTCAAAAATAACCATGCTTGCAGTTGTGGGAGTATCTGTAGACTATTGAATTATACAATGCAATGTGATACAATGGAATAACAGAGCTCTAGGTTTAAAGCAGTAGGTAAAGAGAAGGAAACAGAGAAATACGGATTTAGGAGGAGACTATAGGGCAGAAGATGATAATGGAGATAGATATGACTGCACAGGTGACTGGTCTAAGGGTCTCAGATTTCCTGAGAACACTCAATGGCAAAACAGAGGCTAGTCAACAAAATTAATTAGGGAGAAGAAAAAGCACATGTGCAGCATCTGGTACTTTTGCACAGCTGCTACAGGGTCCTTTTGCTGATTAGAAGAAAAATACAAACAGCAGGTAGGTTGTTTCAATTTTGACTACACTGCCACTGAAAAAATGGGAACATGCTTTTCTCTCCAACCTTGCATCATTTATAGTTTGCCTCCACAGCTGGTGACGGAGAATTATTTCTGTACTATTTCTCCCAGCTTCCCTCTGTTCTTTTATGATTTGTATTCCATAAACTATCTTACTCTCTTGGATACATCAAGAAATTAACTGAAATGCCATACTGAAACAAGGGACAAAATTAATGCTAGCAAGGTGAGTATTATCACTTGTTCACTGAAACCTGTGAACATCCCCCCATACTCCCTTGGCTTTGCTGTATTGTTTTGAAAAAAAATTGTTTTCTTTTTCACAGGACAGGATGTCTCATTGTCTCATTACATACCAGGTGCACTTCTCTGCTTTTGAGCACTACATGGATGAGTGAGTGGCTTTGTAAGTCTGCATGATAGTTGCAGGTAAACTGAAAATCCAAATGATCCCTTCTGTGCTTTAAAACTGGTCCCTTTCCTCTCATACCCTTCTAGTTTCTTGCAAATGACATGTTAGGGTCTTTCAAAGGTGGAACTTGTGTCTGGCTCATGAATGGTTCTGGTCCATGTCAAATAATCAGAAAAAATTAACTACTCACAGTTTAGCATTAACTTAGGTTAAATGTGAGAAGCTATAGAAATTAAACATGCAATTCTTTTTTTATTCTCAATGTCTTCAGTTGGGAGACCTATATAGTCATTTGGTAGCTGAGCAAGGTGATACAGCATGTACAAGTACCTAATATGTACTTGTTAGGGGTTGTTTTGCCCATTTCTGTACAAGGTATAAGCAGTAATGCAAGCTGAAAAGACAAGATTGTATTATTCTGGCTTGGTTTGAGCATTACAACAGTGATTACACACAGAAAATCATGTATTTGTACGTGCAGCTCGGTAGCTTGCTGAGTTCAAGCACATGATAAAATGGAGAGAGAAGTCACATTAAGTCACTTCACTGTAAAAATATGTAATGATATTGGCGTAGCTTTGAAGATACTGACTCATCAAGGATTAAGTGTCAGCTGTAAGTCCACATTTCCCAGTATTTAAAACATTCAATAGCATCTCTAACTGTTTGTTGATTTGTTTTTGTGATGAAAGCTGCACAGGATTATTTATTGCCTTCGTGTTCTGTGCTGTTATCCTTTTTGCTCTTCAAACCTTGCCAGGCCAATTAATATTCCTTATCTCTAAGAAGGGTAGTTCTTTTTATCTCTGAATAAATGTAGTTTTACAGCAGCTCCCAACACGCCAATTATTCTAGAATACCAGTATGATTCCATTATATTATGGATAAGTGCAGACTTTGCTCTACTTATCAAACTCAAGACATTCAGAATATATTATATAAAGCATTAATAATACTTTTCGTTTTCTGCCTCAATTTTTCTAGCTTATCCTTTTTGAGAAAAATGATTTCTCAACACAGCTGAAAGCAAAAGTCTGAAGTCTAAATATCTTTTGAAACTGTAATGACTTTTTGTTTTTCACAAGTGATATTGTCATTTTCTGTTTACACTTGAAGCTGAACTGATGAGAATTTACTCAAGTAATTGACTGGTGGGGAAAAGGGACCTAAATAACTGAAATCAAGCACAGAAATGGATACCCGGCTTCACACAGGTGACGTTCAACCCAGTGACCTGGATTTTGAGCAGATGTCACATGGGTCTTCTAGACCTGTTTTAAAATAGGTATATATTAATATTTCATTACTGCCTTTCTTCTCTAACCACTACAACTACGTTATAAAACTCCAGTGTAGTGCTCTTTATGGCACCATATTAAATACAAAAATGTACCCCATTTCTCCAGGTCCTACAACTGTGAATACCTTCTCTAACACTAAAATATCTTGTCTCCCATCAAGAGTGATGAGAACTGAGGTTCCTTAGCACTATCACAGAATAGTAGTACAAAATATGGAATTAAAAAAAATTAGATTATATTTCTGTACCTTTTAAATTATTTGAAATAATAATTAAGTTTTTGAATTGATAGAAAATGAAGATAAAATGCCTTTCTGACATGGGCAGAGCAGTGCATTTTGCAGAATCTGTTATGTGGGGGTTTTTAGGCACCATTTTACAAGTCTCTTCTCAGAAGGCTGCATTACAGCAATAGTTACAGATAACAGTGGACTCACCTTAAAATGAGAAGATCTCAAGTGAAACCCATATTTAACTTTTGTATAAAAAAAGCCTGAACCACAATTTTCTCACTGTGCAAGTTCATAGAACTAATTTTGTGTAATTAATTTTTAAAATTCACATAGTTTCAGAAACCTTAGCATTTTTTATTCTACAGGGTATAACTCTATACATATTTAAGTGCTCTTTCTTATAGTACAAATCACTGAAAAAGGTCAGACTATAAGATTCATTGCCCATTTCTCTAGATCCAAAACATTTCAAATTAATTTACTGTTGTGACTTTTTGCTTACCTTTAAGTTTTAGGTATGATTAACTATGTAAAAAAAAAAAAAAAAAATCCTTGCAAGTTATTTCCCAAATTTTTTCACTTCTTATGACCAGATAAGGGGGGCATAGCCCTGGCTCTGCAGTAGAATGCGTTTAGATTTGAGAGTTCTCTGGTTTATGTAAAAGTTTTTTAAGACCACAATTATATATATTTAAAACAGCAGTTAAAACAAAAACCCCACCAAACAAACAAGGCAAATGAAGACACCACAGAAAACAGAGAAAAGAGTCTCATTTGCATCTATTTTTTTCACATCATCATAATTTTACCAAATAATTTTATTTGTGTCTTGATGGAAACTGCAGAAAGAAGCTTTCCTCATAAGATTCACAAAAGATATGATCCATCTCACTCAATTTTAGCAGATAAATTCAGGCCACTAAGTATACTGATTCATCAAGCTCCATTTATATTAAATAGAGAGACCTCTGTATTTCCATTTGCAAAATGAAAATAATTCCTTTTCTCTTAATTGTCTTTCTCACTCCATTTAATAAAGTGGGCTAGTTTGTATTACTTCACAAGAAGAAAAAAAAGCCATTTTAAAAAGAAAACATTAACATTTCCATCTAAAAACATTTCTTTGTCATTAAGGGTTTTTTTAAAATTTCCTTCTGAAATAAACAATTTGACAGACTGTCTTTATCTATGTGCATTTTTATTTTGTTATCTTTTTTGAAAGTATTTCAGGATCCTGAAGACTGCTCAGAGTCTTGACGGACCAGTTAAAAAGTAAATCAAAATATTTTCACATATTTTCTGTGTCTGTAGCTGATTTGATATATACATCTCTGAGTAATATGTGAACAATTTAAAAGGTATATATTCACTTTTATCCTCTCTCTCTCCCTCCTGAAATAACTTTTATTCTATTTATCTGAAACTGTTCCAGAGATAACTACAGGATTTCTGATAATACATCCAAACCAAAGAGAGGCACTCCTTATAATTCTGATCTTTAATGTGGAGTCACTTCTTTTACAGCAGAACATTCCTCTGACTTCCATAATGACTTTATAATGTTATAAACTACAATGTGGGGTTTTTTTAAAATTTTTGTGTTCTTGCTCAAGACGCTAGATGTCATATCTAAAGGTTCATGCTCCAAAATGCCAGCAGCAGTATGATTTTTTTATTCCTAAGAAAGTCCCAATGTCATTTAAAAGCATGTAGATGGTAAAATAAGGAAACTTCTCTCAGTAGCCATAAATAGAAAGCAAGATATATTGCTCTGCACGATAGCTGCATTGTTGTATTCCATGCTATGGAGAGAGGTTCATGTGGGTCATATTGTAGACTGCTATTAAGAGGTAGCCAAAATATTCAAGGTTCAGGCTGGGGCACAGAAGACTGACTTAAGTAAGGAGAGGACAGATAAAATCATTGATGGGGTTAGGGGTTTGCTTTGAATTTTAAAGAGGATGCTCTTTTTGGGGACCTTGTATGTTCTGAAGTTATATAAGTAGGAGTGGAAGAGAGTCGACAGCGATAAACTAGGAAAACAAAGCTTTTCCAGTATTTTCCATTAAAGAAACAGAACACAGGCAGACTTCTATTTCTGTGTCATCAGGTACTTAAGATTCCAGGTAGTGTTCTATATTCTCTGAATTCTCAACACTCTGGCTGGGTGTCGTCGGTGTGAGAACCGGCTGGAATTAGGAGAAATTTAAACATTTAGTTGGATTAATTGTTTAGGAATGAAAATATGAAAGCAACATATCACTTACATGATTAAGTGGTGTTCTCCAAGGAAGAAAATGCAGTATTTCCTGGTGAGGATATTAAAGGCTGAATCACGGCCCAATTTATATTTTTATGACAATCTATATTGTTTCCATGAGTGTTAACTTCTCAGTTTTCAGGGCTTTCGGTTTTAGAGATGCACTAATTTTCAGAAAGAAAATTATCTATTTAGAATACTTGTAGTAGATTTTTAAAATTTCTTGTCTTTTGAAGATAAAAAACATATAGAGAGAAGAGATTCTAAGTAGGTTTGATCACTCATGTAGAAAGATAAATAGCTTCACTATGGTTTGAGCCGTATTTCTAAGTAAAACCACACGGGATGAATCAAAATTTTTGAGAAAATTGAGTACATAAGGGAGGTCACTTTATGCAGTCCATCTTAGTCCTTTACCAGATTTTCTGCCTTTTAATTTACTAGTTTTTCTGTCTTTAAAAGTACCTTGACAGCTACTTATGTCTTTGTTCTGGGCTGAAAGGGTTAATCCTAAGTGGCCAAAAGTGTAATAGTTCAACATTAGGTCTCAGAATAAAATATCATGTACACAATTCTTCATTTTACATATGAACAGGTTATTTCTCAATATTAGATTTTTTTCTCAATATTAGATTTTTTTCTTTGTTTAGTCTTTATCAGTGATATAGAGCAATAGCTCTTGAGTGAGAAGTTGTCACTAATGGAAGTAGCAGTATGTGTTTAGGTACATATATACATGGGTTTTGTGTCTAAAATATATATACAGTTTATATAAGCAAAGTATATAGAGCAGAAATATTTCAGAACTTTATTGAAAAAAGGGGAAAAAAAGAAAATGAACACACAGGAGAAATGCTTGTGTCAAAAATACAGCTACATGACCTAGACAGGGCAATCAGGTTTTATAAATTTGTGTCAATTAGGCATAACCTGTAATAATAAGGAGAAACTGTTATCAGAAACCGAAATTGGTTGTTAATTATGAATCATCGGAATTTTTTTGTATTTCAGCAAAAGCTTTTACATTATCTTCCATTTGCAAGACTAATGTTAATTACTGAAAAGGTTAATAGCTTTCAAGTATGTTCTACATTCAGTAATACTGAATAAAAATTGTTCTTATATTCAGAAAATAAATAAACTGCATTGTTTATAGCCTGCTTTTTGCTTCTACACACCTGCATAGACACGGTACTCAGAGTAGCCATTATAACGCCTTTTGCATTTGTGAGGGTAAGAAAATATGCGTCTCATAATGCCATAATGCAGAGCAAGTGACCTTGTCGCAAGACACATGAAACTGTAAGTGCTGGAATTGGCGGTGGGCAGGCTCTTGTTCTTTGACTGGCTGCTGCTTGAACACTGTTAACACTCTCAGTAATTTAGCTCTGACAAGTGCTGCTGTCATCCTCAGGGCAGCAGAGAGACTAACTGCATGATTGAGCAAACTTGCTGATATGTAGAACATTTCTTGTTATTCTTTTGGTTTTTCTCTGCTTTATCATGAACCAAGAAGTTACTTTTAAAGTGTGCAGGTTCCTGGCTTTTATGCAAAGGTATCCTCCCACAGGTCCCGTCACAGTCCAAAACTACCTCAAGGTCCCACAGGAGCAATATACACCAGCCTTGTCTCTTTATGTAATTGACTCTAGTAGTGAGAAACATGTGAATGCGAAACAGCAGGCATTCGAATCGATTTTTTTAATATGAAAAAGAGACCAAGTGCTCATGTGAAAGAGAAATAATTGTATTTTTTCATCTACAATTAAAAATATAACAGTTGATAGTAATCTCTCTACACAAGAGTCCAAATTTTATCATTTTAGTCTGCATTTTACTCACTGTTGCCCATGCAAAGTGGGAGTGAGTAATAAGCAGTGTTCTCACAAGTAAAGTCAGTCCTCAGGTTCACTCAAGAACACAATTAAAAAATAGAATCATATGATTCATTAATAAAATTATCTTGGGGCAAAGTTAAATTGTATAGATAATTTCACTGTGCTTCTCTATACCTTAATATTTTTTTAAGTTTTTAAGTACTCTTTTTTATAGCTTAATTTGTGGATAATTATAATATATTTCAATAATAGATTGCAGAGACAGTTAGTAGTTTTTTTTGATTTTTTAATATAAATTATTCACATTGTTCAATACAGGCTCTTACATTTAAATCTTCTAGAGTAAAGATTTTCTTTCTCTGATTTTTTTTTAATTTTTACTTTCTGTTCTTCCTCTGAGAACATAGAAGATGGGATTGGGTTTTTTCCACCAGAGCTTTTTTTGTTTTGTTTATCTTTACCCATTTTTGCTTCACTTGAAAACATTTTTACTCCTCTGGGCTTCTGTAACAACAAGCCTAGAGCCTGGCTGTAGAACACTTAACCTCTGATTCTGACCTTTCACAAACAGGATGAAATTCTTATAAGAACTCTTTTCTAACAGGAATTGTCAGTCAGGTAGAGTTATAACTTATGCTGAAAAAAAAAAATTGGTCAAAAAAATTGGTCTACACTTTTTCTTGACTAAAGCAGGCTGCTCTGTTTATCTCAGTGGGATTTAATACCACTGAGATTGCGAGTCTTAAGATCTGTGCACCACATACCAATAGACCACTTGGGGAAAAATTTTCTTTTTAAAAAATTAAAAGCTGTATCTGGAATGTAATCAAAGGATGGCTCCATTTAAGAAAGAATTGAAAGGCCTTTTTCTTACTGGACATGCATACTAAACATGGAAGCTATTTAAAATCAGACAAATGGTTATATGTCTGCTACTATAATAATACGGTTTAAACATCTCCGTATTGATTGTTTGGTCCATTCACTAAATAAAATATGGAGTTTTGTGACCGAGTCTGGGAAGGGAATATTTCTGTCTTAGCTGTAGGGAATAGAATCCCTGTAAATAAAACAAACAAGTTTTATTCTGTGAGAAGTGTCAGGGATCAGATTTTGTGCCTAAGGCTCTTTCTCCTAAGCCAAAGTGACCTCATCCAGACTGCATATAGGAGATAATTTCCAGCCTTTCCCAAGCCCTGTAATTCATCTGTGTGCTGGCAGCCTGTTGTCCAGCACAAACCTAAACTGTGCTTCCCCACAGTTGAGAATACAACAACAGGCACGTGCTTGAATTGAATTCTCTGACTTTTCCAGGTTTTCCAACAGGGGTATTATTCATCAGACTGTAAATGGACACCACCCTTTAAGCAAAGGCACAGCTGCTAGTACCAGAACACAGGTTTGTGTTAATTTTTTGCAACATCTGAGTAAAAAAAAAAAAAAACAATAAACTTAAGATTCACACAGCAGGTAGGAAGCCTTGAGTAATGTTGCTGTGATTTCCTCTGCAATAGGAAGAACTCTTCTCCTTTAGAGAAACTTGTTAGTACATCACAGAGGATTAGGACACTGCATTTACTGATGTCCACTTGTAAATTTTGCCTGCCTAGTATGACGTACTAGGCTACAATATGCTAGAAAAAAACACTGTTAAAATAATACTCAACACTCTGATTTCCTTTGGTTATGGAGAAAAAGGCAGTGCAAAGCAGCAGCTGCCCCCAAATCAAAAATATTGTTCCAAAATATGGCATCTCTTAAAGGAATATTTAGGGCCTTGACACTGACATTATCATCCATGATTGAGAAAAGAGCACCATATTTTCCAAATACAGTGACCAGATCCTTCAGAGAAGGATCATTGGGTAACAGCAGGATAAGGAATCACAGAACACTGCCGGTTTTAAACCGAGAGCTATCTTGGGAAGCATTTGCGACAAGGTTGATGTTGTTTAAAAAAGAAAAACATGAATCGTCATAAATAAGCAGTGTCACTAACAAATAACTTAGGGTGTGTTATCACAGGGTCAGCTATCATGAGCTGTAGATTGAGACATAGAAGTAAAAGGTTCTCTTATAGATATTTTTGAAATTCTATGTGTGTCATTGGCAATATAGAAGATTATTTCTCTGTCAAAGAGAAGCTTATTATTTTGTCCACAATTTTGTTTCATCTTTACAGTTACTATATATTAGCTTTAAGGTGAGAAATTTCTAGTGTCTTAGAAGAACTTTTCACAAATAAAATTCCTACTATTCTGAAAAGAGTACAGATTTCTAAATAGACAATAGGGTAGAACTTTATACTGTCTTACCTCTTTTGAAATATATTTGAGCCCTTGAACAATTTAAGAGTTTAAAAGAGCCAAAACCCCTATCTCTTTGGTGGATGTGTGTCACAGCTTTGCTTGCAACTAATGAGAACAATGAGATGGAATTATTATAAACAGCCACACTGAGAAGTTTAAAAACAATTTAAACATTAGTGACATGACTCTATGGCTCATTTTATAATGTAGTGCCCAAGTCTGTGTAATTAAATCCTCAGGTGTCAATGGTAGTGGTCTCCAATGATATCAAAATAATTGCTGCCAATGAAAATTAGTTAAAAACCTGAGAGTCAATCAAAATACAAAATCTTGTCAGGGAGGTCAAGACTGAAAAGTGAATTTTGTGTGCAAGATACATCACAGTTCTGAATCTTTCCTTAAAGCAAATATACACTTTTTTTTAAATTGGCTATGTGAATAGTATTTGTACCTTTTTGATTGTTTGTTTGTTTGTTTGTTTGTTTGGTGGGGTGGGGGTGGTTTGAACATGTGTGGATTAAGATTCCTGGGAACATTTGATAAGAAAAATAGGCAACTGAGGTTGCTTCATATAATCATAGAAAACAACATACACAAAAGGGCATGGATTAGTGCTTTGCCAATTAGAAAAATAAAACAATTAAAGGCAGATAAGCATTGAAAAAGGGATATTCTTAAAGATGACCAGGAAAGACTAAATTAAAACTTAAAATGTAATTACAATTTTACTTACTCAATAGACAAAAAATCTGCATTATCCATATGCCGGGTGAATGCTTATATCCAGCCTACAGGGTGTAAAATTAGCACCTCCTTCAATTTCGTATAATATGTTTTATATATTCGTACATATAATATGTTACACATGTGTTTGGTTTAAAATCAACTTCTCTATTGGTTCCCATAGACGAGACTTAGACTGTCCACTAGGTAGAGACTTAGGAAACTCACCATCATCTTGAATATCAGTCAACAGTTGAATGAGTTTTGAAAATCAGCATTTTTGATTTTTCATCTACAATGACAACTAGGTGCTTTGGCTATCTACTTTTGGAGTGGAAGTCTTACTCCTTATACTTGTCCATTAATATGTACTAAAAGCCTTTTTAATTTCACAATTTTATTTCACAGTCAGTCACATGTGGTAAATAGATCATCTACGTTTAAATATGTATATAGAGATATTTCTTCTCCAAGAGGCATTGAATGCTAATATTACTTTCACAGCCATGATATAAGGAGCACTAAATATCTCTGGCCTTTAAGATGACTGCAATAAGAAAATATTATTTTGACTCAGAGGAAATCACAGTCTCTGTTGTTTTTCTCAGACTTTATTCTTTTGTGAGTGTTTCTTTCAGGTATAGTATTTTCTCTTTTCCACAATCTAATGACATGTTGTGATCTCTGCATAATAGTATGATAAAGTGCATTGCAGATTCTGATTTATTTAAGTAAACTCAAGATCCCTTTATCAAGCTGTTGCTGTGACTTTACTATTCCTGCTTTGCCCTAAAATTACTCAAGAAATATTCTGTGGTCCATTATGCTAAATCATAAAATAGGTTTTAAAATGTGGGTTAACAGTCCACACACTGTGTTTTCTTCTCCAAGCAGGAACAGCATATCCAAATATCCCCTCATAGACCTCTTCAGATTTGGATTCCCACAGACTTCAACATTATAATTCATTATCTGTTTTAAACTGCTTAGTAGAATTGTTCTTGCCATGCTCAGTTTGAAAGAATAATACACTTTCATACTGTGTAAAACATCTCCTCATAATAGTCGAAAAAAAATTTTTCTTGTAATGAATATGAAGCATTTTGGGTTTATTGCCAGTGAAATGCAGAAAATACACGTATTATAAGCATTTACTTTTTAGGGGGCTTGAGTCAGGGGATTAAGCATCTATGAAATCAGTTTTATGTTTTGTGTCTCTACTGTGCACCATTCATTGCCCCTGCTTCTTCTGTTCCATTAGACTGCAGGATTTTTCACATTACAGTAGGGATATTAAGCATTTCATCAGTAGTAGGGAAAAGATTTAGTATCTGCATTATGTTGAATTCATTCTTTAAATTGACTCAACTCACAGTAATTTCGACATAGTGAAAATCAAAATACTTTAAAATTCTCCCAAAACCTGTCATCGGGGGGAGGAGGGAGGTGTAGAAGGGGGAGAGGAAGAAGAAAGTAAAATGCGAACATCCAAAGAAAATTTTCTGAACAATTTCTGAGTCAGAATCCAACACCTAAATCCAGATTCTACATCAAGCAGTGGCATATCACTTTTCTTCAGCTAAGTATTAGTGCTGAGTATAAAACTTGACCAGTGATTCTTATTAGCAGGAACTGTCATTTTTATTGTTTTTCTCTCCAGGGTTCATCTCCAAATGGAAGCTTCTGCTTGAAATAAAGAAATGAAAAGTCACACATGTGAGACTGAGACTACCTAACATAAATAATCCAAATTCATATCCTTATATAAGTTCTAGCTCTCCGGCAAAATACAGGAAAAGAGATTTATATTTTGTAAAAGATATAATTAAAACATATTTAAATGTTAAGCATGATAACACTTTCATATCACTATATCTTTTAAAAATCTTAAAAATAAGTAAATAAATAATGGACAATGAGTATATGCTTAGGATTTTGAATCTGCGATATATGTTAGTCATGTAGCTAAACACCAGGCCATTAAAATTTATTCTTTATTAAAAAAAAAAAAAAAGCTTTTATACAAACTGGTAATTGGCATCCGTATTTGAAAAGAAATATAGAATAGCTCCCTCTTTAACGTAACATAAGAACCTTATGTTAGAAGGAAAAGTGTGACCTTTCTTTCTGGGTTACATTTTATAATGCATTCTAAAATATTATTTTCCAGCTGGATGGAATAATACCAGAGATATAAGGTGTTAAACTAAAGGGTGTTTAGAGAATTCCTTATTACCCCTTAGAAGATGAGAAAGCAGGCAGTTGGCAATTCTGCTCCCTTGATAATTCTGCTTTATTCCACGGTATTGCTTCACTAGACTTTCATATTTTTACCCCACTGCTACCAACTTCTCCATTCTTTAAAAAGAAGAATCTGCAGTATGTACCTGTGTTATCCTCAATTTCTGCGATAATTTACTACTAGTCCCTGACATGTATTAACTTCCTCTTATGGATGCATTTGTTTAGTTTCTAGAAAATAGTTTTCATTTCTTTTAATCTTCTACAGGGATGACAGTATTACTTTTGCTCTCTTAACTATCTTGATTCAAACTTCTGTTCTTTAGGCTCTTTTCTTACTTGTAAGTCATCCGTTTATGGAATAAAGGACAATACAGTATGAATGCTTTGATTTGTTAGGGAGCAATGCAGTGAAACAAAGGATTACACTTCAAAGTCACGTTCATTTTAACATTTTTCTATGCAGTCTTTCACTATCTTTATATTTATATAGCAATCAGTTGATCAAACTCCCCCAGGTTTTCTACTGCAACTCAAGGACTTTGAAAATCAGAGACACGTGAGATGATTCTTCTCATCTGACTTTATGCACCTACAACCTAGGGAGCTTAGAGAAATACTTTAAACTGTGCAAATCACTCTAGGTTTTCTATTTCATCTTCTGAGGAGAAAAGGCTTCTGTGCAGAAGCGTCATCCCGGACATTTATTTTCAGATAAAAATAAAATAAGCCCGTTCTAGAGGTATGCTTTTTCTCCACATGCTAAGAAGAGAATCTGGTCTCTCTAGCTCAAAAGCAAATGTCTGACAGGGTATCTCAAAGAACTGAATTACTTGTCAAGTTATTAAGCTTTATGCTTGTGGTTTTCAATTCTTTGGCTTATTTTTTTATGCTTTAGTTAAATTTCAGATAAGCTGTTTGTAGCTGCGGTTGTTACATATGTGCTTCTAAGGGTTCTATATGTAACCTTTGAGACTAAAACTGGTTAAAAACGTCAGAACATCTTCATTGACAGTTTGATTTTTAAAAGCCTGTTCAGAAGGGAAAAAAAAATTGAATTATTTGTATATTTCTATTTTTGTTCACAGTGAATTATTTAATCTGTCATTAGAAAAGTTATTTCTTAATTGATATCCAGTTTTCTTTGGTTCTAATTGTCATTTTTAATATGTTCTCTAGAAGCATGAAATACATAAAGTAATAATACATGTAACTTTATAAGAACATAATCTGAGTGAAGGATGATTATTGAAGATCCGGTTCTTGATCTGATACAAGTCTGCATAGTACCAAATACCTGTACACACAGTTATTTGGTATCCTTGTACCAAGGAATCAGAATGTTAAGCACAAGGATTTAGGTGATTGATTCCAGTCTAACTTTAGAGCTTCATTAATTTATCCTAGGTAGCCTTAATCATTTATTCTTGATCTGGTCTTGGACTTCATCGCCTCTCTGCTATTTTTTGCAATAGGATGGCATGGTACAATTCAGTAAAAATTTTATTTTCCTTTCTGTCTTTTCCTGTTTTTCCTGAGATTTCTGAAGCAGAAAGCTAGCCCCAGTAAGAATGCCCTTTTAATTTAAAAAAAAAAAACCAACAAAAACCAAAAAAAAAGATATATCTTTAAAGCAGCTTTCTTTCTGGCTTTGTGTTTCAGAACTATGTCAAGAGAAACAAGGTCAAGTGGGTGGTAATTAACAGAAGTAGAAAATTGCTGAGTTATGGGAGACAGAGAGGTGGATGAAAAAAACAAGCAACCAAAAAAAGGAATCCAAAATTTAAGGCTATTAATGACTATCTTATAAACAGTTGCCTATAGGTCAGAACATGACAAAAACTACTAGACTATGAGTAAAGATTTGTGTGTGTATCTTGATCAAGACGTTTCATTACTGGATATAACTAACTGACTTTTTCTTACGTGAGATTTCTTTTCTATACCATAAGGATTCAGACTTACATATTGTCTATCACTGTTTTTAGTGTGTGGCTTGCAGAGGATAATACTTCTTTTGTGTTTAAGAACTGGTTCTTTTTAAGGGTGCTATTTAAAGAGAAGACATATACAGTGAGACTTAAGAGAAATACTGAATGTGTGGGCAGAAAATTAGGAATGAAAGACTCAGAATCAGCTCTTTAATCAACAAACTAAGCCTAATATTTTGAGATAAAAGTGATGTCTTCTGAATCACTGCCTGACTGGTAATATTAAAACTCATTACTCCACCAAGAAAGTACAAAGAACATGAATATCTAAGGTGTTGAAATTTATATGTCACAAATAATCTCAACAAGCCCTTGAGCTGTTTATTTAATTTTTTTTTCAGAGTCAAGATAGAGAAAACTTTCATCTATGTCCATTTAACCTACAAGAAAGTAACTCACTATGCTTGCTCAAGTAGTTTCACGGAGTTCATGACTTCTGATACAAGAAAGCTGAAAGGCTCAGCAAACTTAAGAACTAAACCCTTTATTTAGTCAATTTGCCAGAGGAGAGTAATTTATATCATGTCAAGAGCAAAAAGAGTGGAAATGTAAGCAAAGGAACAGCAGGTAGAGATTTTAGATATTATGATATAGGTGAACACCTGCCTGTAAATTAAAAGAGATTAAACATTCAGATTTGGTTTTCCTCTTCTGTTGTGAAAAATGTCTCTCTTTACATCTGAGTATAAAGTTGAGAAAACAAGAGCAGTTCTATACACTATTTTACAACTGAAAATAAGTATCTATATTTACACACTATGAAAAACAAAGCAAAACACCTGATTACTGTGACAAGATCTGCTTAGAAAACAGATAAGCCAGATTGCCCTTAAACTTCAAAAACTGTGTCTACTAAATTCACTCCTGAACAGCACACTTCATGACAGTGCTTAGTTATTGCACATTAAAAATTAGTATTGTGTTAAAATTTATTACATTGTCTTCAACAAAGTCTCAACACAAAGTGTAAAACTGTCTTCAACACCTAAATTCTGAATTAGCTGTGTGCATGCAACTCCACACCACTGATGCCACTACTGGCTATGGTTTGTGGTGGTCCTTGGTGAGAACAAGGTGACCAGCTTTGAGAGCTGTTGACAGGATAAGTCACATGTACATTGTTTCATCTTGTTTCTTCTACAGTTTTCCTCACTTGTGCCTGCTGTTTTCATGCTATTTGCTGCTACATTTCCCCTCTCCCACTCTCAGGTGGGAAATCATCTCCTCCTGATGGTACTTTGAGGATGAGGGATATCTTTCCAGTGATCCTGGTATACTTGGCTGGAAGTCCTGTGAGTTTGCTGACCCTTGTGCCTATATTGTCCTCTGTGACTTTGTCTTACTCGGGTGCCTCTTACATGCAACTTCTCTTTTCCCCTTTAGTGGTCACATCATTCTCATACTTATGTAAATTGCTGAATTCTCTGGCTCACAGTGTTGTGCCCTGACAATGCTACAAAATGCTTACATGCTGATCTTGCTTACGTGTTTCAGTGTGCTTATATTTGAATTAGAATCAATTGTATGATGATCAACACATTTATAACTTCTAGATGTCTTCTATTTTGGTTCTAAGCAGTTGTAATACACTGTCTCTGTGCCTGCTGTGGAACATACGGGCTTCTCAAAACAAAAGAACACCCTCTCCATTCTAGCTATCCAAGCTGCATAAAGCTTTTCTGGCAAAGCCGTTCGAGCCAGTGTCTCTCTAAACAGGGTTGTTAGAAACCTCCAACTTCCAGCCTTCCATGTTTAGCAAGCACTATTTTATACCTACCTCCTCTCTGCAAAGATTATTTCTAGGATTTTGTCTAGACCGTAATGTAAATTTTAAAGAACAAACATAATGATCAGATGTGTACAGTTCAGATGTGCTGAGGTCTTTTGTGCCTTTTTTTCTTGTCACAAAACCTCATATCTTGCTGGGTTGCTAAAATATATCATCCTTGTCTATGCTGCTGGGAACTGCCTCCTGTTCCTCCTAAATAAAAAGCTGATTATAACATTAGGGACATTTCAGCATTGAAAGCCAAGGAGATTAATGTCTGCACTGAAAAGTCTTGGCTAAGAAAAGGTAAGTGCTGAATGAAAGAGATGTGGCTGTTTGCAAAGAGAAAGAAATTTAAATGGAATGCAGAAGAACTGGAAGTAAAAATTAACCACGATGGAATGGAATTCTACTCACAATTTTTCTTTTAGTTCTTATGGCACACAAAATCCATAAATTCTAATCAGAAAGCCACGTTCTATAGGTTGTCTATCCACAGTAACTAGGTGCCAATTGGTGATATCAGCTAAACTCTTTCCTTTGCAATTTACTGGAAAAAGAACAGGGAATTCCAACCTGTAAGTCATCAATAGAACTTTTTAGATAACCAACTGAGTTTTGCCCAAATTATCCATTGCAGCTAAATCAAGCATCTATCTTTTTTTCTTTTCTCTCATTTAATAAAGGACTGCAAAATTATTCTGATTTCTCCATACATGTTGGAGAATCATTTTTCAAAACTATTCTAGTGTGGGTTGAAATACATAGTATGGGTAAATTAATCTTTGGAATTCTTCACAAATTATGCATGTTAAGTGCTTGCAGTCTGTGTTACATGTTTTTGGTATCTGATGACCAATTACATTTAATTTTTTACACTTCTCTCTGTTTTGTCTCATTTAGGTGGAAAGTAAATAATCGAAAGTGCACGAAAAATGCTATGTCCACAATAGAAAGCAATTTTGTACCATAGGACAGGCTTCCTACATCAAAATACCAAAGGTAAAGTGCCTACATTGACAATATATGAAATATTTTATATACAATATGGCTTTTACTTCCTCCAGGTTAGAGTTACTCAGTTTCACTGGATAAATGTCCCCACCATCCTCCTGATATGAAGATATCCAAAAGGAGAAATCGTTGGTTCAAACACTTAAATTTGCCTTAGTAGTGTAAGGGCATCTAAAGCTGATTTGACACCAGAGCTCCTGTTGTGGTTAACTTCAAAAACAATCAAATACTTGTTAATTAATATCCCTTTCAAACTGAATCAATGCTCAGGGATAGTCAGGTGATTCACTTTGAAACCTCGTTACTGCTCTTAGCAAACACACTAATGTGGATAAAGACATTTAACAGACGTCTGTGCTTTATTTTAATAAATTTTGTCTATAAATGTAAGCTATAGCACTTAGAAATATAATTACAAACAATGTTAACAAATGTTTTAAAAGTCAACCTTCCTCCAAACGCACATTATTTATAGGAATATTTTTCTTAGCAACAAAGGGATGTGAAAGAAGAAAAAAAGTGTAATTGAAACAAATATTCACAAATAATCTGTTTTTTCAACTTTCCATCAGCTTCTTTTTAGTTGCTATTATTTTTTGGTTTGGTTTCAGATTTTTTTTTTTTAATAAATGCAATGTTATTGCTTTTGACATACCAATAGCTAATTTAATTTCTGCTAGTTTAAAGCAAGTTTTGGGAGTTTTGGTTTGTTTGTTTGTTTGTGGAGGTTTTTGTTGGTTTTTGTTTGTTTGTTTGTTTGGGGTTTTTTTTCTTGTTTCTTTTAGTTTGGGAATGATTGGGGCTGTCTTAAGACTCTTGCTTAACATTGTCAGCTTTAACCTATGATGATTAGTACACATTATCAGTCATTTAGTCAAATACTGTAACTATGCCCTGAAAGATTAAGTGAATTTCCATGGTAGAATACATTTCTTTTCAACTGGAGACAGGTTTTATTGTGCTAAAGACACAGATGCGTGTTTCATTATGCAGTTTCTCAATACTACTAATGAAATGACATTAGAAAGGCATCAATTACTTAAATATAGCACAGAACATACAGATTACATCTACAACAGAATTAATTTTGTCCCTCCTAAATTGCTTTTTGGATCTGAATTAGACTTTTATATAAGTAGCATTACAGTAGCATTATTACTGTGATAGTCTATAAATTAATAAATCATGCTGCTGCACTGAATAAATCCTTAAATGCAAAATTTTTTCAATTAAAATAGGGGAAAAGTTTTGTTTCCATGGTTTTCTAGAAAATGAATATAAAAAATAATGTGTATTATAGAGACAGGGATAATGCAACTACTAAAGCTATAGATGCACTTGAAAAAATAGTTAATATGGAAGCTTCCTGAAAGTATTTGTAAAATGCTTTACTGTACGAAGTTATGTTCTTTTCCTTGTTTCCTTTTGTTTATGAGTTTCATCCTTTTATGATTTTTTTTTCTCTATTCTCTGTCCACAAGTTTTATATTACTGGAATGATCTTCTGATATGTAATGTTATGTTTGTGAGGTATTTCAAGTTAAGGGTAGAAAAGATCGAGTTGCTAGTAATTTAATGCCTGTGCAAATAATGCTGATTTAATCTAAGCACATGTATATTTAGAAAAAAAATCTATTTTAGAAGAAAATAGACTTTAGAAATACTTATATCTAGGCTTCTTCCTGTGCTGAACTCTGCTATGGCTCTAGAATTCCTATCGTCCTTTCCATGCACTGCCACCACTGACTTGCTTCCTCTAGAAGTGAGGGGAAATCTACCAAAAGATTTGATTGTAAAGCACATGATCTCAAAGGGATGAAGCTGTTTCATGAGAAAACATGGTATTTCCTCTGGAAGAAAATAAAATTAAATAAATACAGTCATATGTCTTCCTTAGTGCACTATAAGGCTGTTTAAAGTTTATCAAAATTAACATTTATCTGTAATTCTGTAATAAATCCACTGAAGACCGTTTTGTTGGAGGGGGGTTGTTTTGGGTTTTTTTTATCAAGTCTTCTGCTAATGATACTGAGGAATCATTCTTCCATTGGTTTTTGCCAGCTTCATGCTAGGTTTAACCTTGTTAACCTTACTTCTGTGTCATATTTTTTTGCATCAGACCAGCTGCTTCTGCCTGCCAGGTTGTACTGATGTAGGTGTAAAACCATCTTGATACTCTTAGGCAAATGTGTCCCACCTAACTGAAGCCATGTAAAATTTTGACAGTCAGTTTAAATTCTCATCATAGTCATTGCAGAAAGAGAGAAAGAGAAAAGCATCTATAATTCAGACTGTTTAGCAATATATATCTCTGAGGGAAGACAGGAGTCAGCCTTTGGAATAAGCTGCTCTGGAGACTATCAAGGAAACCAAGATGATCATATTAGATAAAATTCCTAGTTTTTACAAGATTAAAGTAAATGAGTTGGAATTGACTCTTTATTCCAAAGCAATCATAACTTTCTCTATTTCTTGCCCTAACTCTCCTATGCTTCTTCATTATTTATTGTTTTCATTCTTAAATCTCTCTCTGCCGTTTTGCTATCTCAGTCTCTCCCCTTCACCAGCTTTCTCCATTCTCACCATTCAAACAGGTGATTAACAAATGCCGATTTTTCTTTTCAGCAAAATGTCTTCCTTCTCTGACCCTTGAAAAGTTTCCCAACTGCTGTAACAAGTTGAGTTCTTCCTTGCAATTTCATAATATGAAAAACTTTTGATAATCCATTTGTTGCAATTCTATAATGCTTCCTTCTACAATGCATTTAGTTCTTCATTACACTGCTATTGAAACTGAAAAACATTATGTATTTCTGGTCTCAGGAGCTCTTCAATTTGACTTAGTGACCTGAATACAATTTTAATATATTGAAGATAAGCATGCAAAAAATATATGTTTGTTGAATGGCATTTTCCCTGCAACATTTTTAGAATAAATGGTGGCTTAAATGTGTTGACGGCAGCTAATCTCGGAGGATGAAGTATGCATCCCTAATAAGCTCTTTACTCATGTTAAAGGAGAGTGAATGACAGGCAGTGCAAGATCTTATCTAAAAGGCAAAATACATTGCAGTGCATAATAATGCACGTAACAGGTCTGCTCATTTATGAGCTGTGGATAAATGCAAGAAATCACTACAATAATATGCCTGAAGACAGAACACTTACTCTCGTTATGTGGGTGAGTGTGCTGTAGAGATCAATTAGATCACGTAACTCCTGCAGACAGTAAGAATAGCAGTAATAAAACCTAAAGCAAAGAACATACTGCACAGTGTGCTGACAAGGTCAAATTGATAGTAATGATGTGTGGTGGCAGCACTGCAATAAGGTTGTCTTACACTGTATGCATCTGATATTGGCTTTCATTACCAATATCCTGGAGTACAGTCAGAAGCTTACTAAAATGATAGTGATTACCCAAAGGGCAAAAGCAAATAAGACAGGCATTTCAGTTCTTGTGCACCCTGCAAACTGCATGAAGGCAGGAAAAATTGTACCTCATGCTAGATCTACAATACTTGCTACCACTGGAATCAAATTGAGTTTATACTGCCTTTTGCTCATCTTTAAAGCATGTGTATGNTGAGCCTGCTTTGCCTTTCTTCAAACCTCTTATCTCACAGAAGGTAAGAAATGCGAACTAAACCACTACACTTAATTGGTGTTTCCGCCCGGTTACGAACCAAACCCGCTACAGTATGCTTAGTGAGTTTATTAAGGTAGACCATCAGAGACCATTATAGCTCTCTTCAGTACAAGTCTACAAGTATGTACTCTAAATCAGCTTGTAAGACATAGCACACACAAGATGTACTGCTGTTCTGGCAGCTTCAAGTTAATACTGGGTGGGCACTTAAAAACTTGGGGTTGGGCCTGGTTTGAATAAACCCCAGATATTTGGATAAGTGTCTAGTATTTCTCCAATACATCATCTTTGTAGCTTTTTAAAAACCAAACAAAACCAAACCAAAATGAACCCCACGATTTACATGTGACAAAATACCTTCTACCACTCCCTGAAATTCTTCTTCTCTTACAAAAGAACTAATTTATACACCAGTAGCTTTAGTCTCTACTGAATAAGACATGCTCATAGACAGAAAGGTTAATGAAAAACCTTTGTGTTCCAGAGTGTCCTTTGGAACGATATATCAAACATTTCAAAGAAATGCATCTGGGAAGTTGCTTCTGGTCTTATCTGATGTCCTCACATCTCAAGCAAAATGTGGGTAGCTGAATAAAATTAAGCAGAGAATTTTCCATGAGGTATTTCTCTGGCTCACTTAAGCATTTAGGCGAACAGCAGGTTTTGTAATGTGGTCATGTACAATGTTCCTGTCCACACAAAAAAAAAAAAAGAAAAAAAGTTTTAACTCTGAAAATATTGAGATGATATTCAAAGCAGAGGTGAACATTCAGAAAATGGGAATTTATGAACTTGACTGCTCTTGACTTTCCTCCTCATTACAACATTAAAATGAACAGCTGCTCTTTCCCTAATGCATGACATTTTCTGGGTATTATGATCAGTCTCTTTTGTGGTGTTAACTATTCAAGGAATCAACGCTGGCATAATAGGACTTCGGTGAACTGTGTTAGTCAGGTCTGCCCACATACTCTAGATCTTTCTGTTTGTGCACATGACAGTGCTTTGAATTTTTGTCCGATTTCTCTTACACAGTTGAGAGGATTTTTGTGGCTGTGACTTCTTGTACAGCTGTGTCATCTTGGGGGAAAGACACCTGTGAGGAAAAGGCTGGGTGTTGACAATAATTCAGACATGGTGGAGGTGGGTAGGAACAAAAAGGAAACAGTGCCCCTGACATTTGGATTACTCAGATGAGTCACCTCAGGTATTCAGTTATTGCAGAAGGAAAATCATAGAATCATGGAATGGCTTGGGTTGGAAGGCACCACCTTAAAGATCATCTAGCTCCAACTCCCCTGCCATTTAAACAGGTTGCTGAAACACCCGTTCAGCCTGGCCCTGAACACTTCCATGGATGGGGCAGCCACAACTTCTTTAGACAACCTGTTCACCTGCCTCACTAGCCTCACAGTAAAGAATTTCTTCTTCATATTTAATCTAGATATTACCGTCTTTCAGTTTAAAGCCATCAACTGTTCTCCTGCCACTACATGCCCTTGTAAAAAGTCCCTCTGTGGCTTTCTTGCAGTCTGGCTTCTGTGAGTTTCAAGCACTAATTTTTTAAATAAAGGCTTCTCTGTATTAGACGCATGATTCATACAGACTAGAGGCTTCTGAAGAGTTAGTCTTTAAACCATGGCAAGCATATGCCACTTCTCTCTACTCAAGGATGTTCCCATTTCCACCCTCAAGAACCTCTTACTATGCAGTACTGCCTTGGCTATAGCTAAAATGCTGTCTCCTACTATCATGCTCCTAGTTCCTTGCTGCTGTCAATCTCCTGTCCCTTCCTTCCTTCAAAAACTTATTTTATCAAAAATGTGTGGGCCCTCTCTTCTGTCATTATTCAACTGAAGAATTATATTCTGTTTGGAGAATCATTGCTGGGTATACACTTTCAGGAAAACAATCTCATTGTTATTATGCTATATGTTCTGCCTTAAATGTGCTTGATATGCTTTCTGAATACCGATTAAGTTTTTAATTTACACTATACACTTTTTCCTCCCAAAGGCTGGACTTCTCACAGAACTTCTTGGGAAACAAAAACATACCCTTAGAAAATACCACAGTAACTTGCCCTTGTAAATAATTGCCTAAGAATTTACTTTCATACTTGCAAATGTTCAGAAAAGTTAACGTAAGTAAACTACCCTTCTGAAAGATTATCCAAACTCATAAGCACCTAAAAACATCTTTTAAAAAAATCTTAGCATCAATTTTTCAATTTCTTTTTAACCGATGCACGATTTTTAAAAAAAAATTTACACATACTGCACTTCAGTTACTAAGCATAATATTTTCTTTTGCCCTAGTTTTTTTTTTTTAAAAGAAGAAAACCCATTTTCTTAACATGTGCCTTTTATTACTTTCTTCCTTTTCAGATTAGCTGTAAACAGCCAAAGTCATTACTTACACAGATACAACATTTTGGAAATTTGCTAACATCAGTTTATTATCAACATAATAGTATCCTAACACCTTCTCTTACATACATTATGCATCTTTGATCAAACAAAGAGCCTAAAGATTTGTCAGTGCTTCAGTTATTCCATTCGCTCTCCTTGTAGTAGCAGGTATGATTATGACTAATGCAGCCTGCATCAAGATGACTTCCCTAACATGCTGAGATTAAAAAGGAAAAACAAAAACACATTCATTATGTTGCAGCTCTGAGTTTTTGTGCTGAATAGGAAAACATATACATGTAAGCAGTATTACAATGACTGTAATTACTTCTGCAGCAAGAAATGTACTACAATTTACTGTTCTTTTATCAGCTGGAAAACCCTTCCTTCTGAAACGTTCCATGTGTTTTCACGAAGAACAGAACAAGAGAGACTCCTGCTGGTTCAAACTCTACAGAAATTTTAAACACTTTTAAACACTTTTAAACTAACTTTCTTTTTTCTATTCTTTATGTACTTACACTACTCATTTCTTCCATAATAATACCAAAAGGCTCTGAAGCTGAGTGAATGCACTAGCCTCTCTTCTGCAGCTCAGAAGAGCTGACTATTTGAATTTGTTTTTAATTTCTGAGGCAAACAAGTAGAAGGAAGAAGGGCAGAAGTTAAGGATAAATATATACAATCATATGAACTAGCACATAGTAGTTTATGTGGTTCTAATGTCTGTAGAAAAATATGAAGCTATTTATTCAATATATGCTGTTGGTAGTGGAGAAAGTGATTATTTGGTGCATTTATGTATGTATATACCTCTTATGCAAAAGTAAACTAAATCAAACCATCAAGAAGTGCACAGCTCACAAAATTGTTTCATTCAGGTTAGTTCTGTTCTCAGGTAAAATTTTAAATTATTGTGACAAAGTATTACGAGTAACAACGACTTTATCACATACTGTTGTTTTCCTCACAGGATGTTTGCTTTGTTCTGTGTACAGGAGGATGGCCACTGCTCAGAGGAGGAAGAAACTGTGACTGAGTATTCCCTCATCCTCCTCCTGCAATATGTCCCTCCGTACTACACAGACCTGTACTGGAAGGAAGTTTCCACTTTAACTCTTTTTATAGTGCCCACCTCTGTATCTGAGGGATAGATCTTTAAAAGGATTTAAGGGCTGGACAGACAAAGGTATTTAATATCCAAGTCCCAGTTATTGTAGTGAGAACTACACACTGTGCAGAAATACTGATGTGTCTTTGAGGACTACAGCTCAGGAGTGTGAATGTCCACTAGTACAGCCTATACTGCACCACAAGTACAGCACAAAGACGCCTATGGAGCCCCCAGATCCAGACTGCTGTTTTGAAATAAAGGAGCAAACTCCCACGCAAAGATATTAGCTGCACTCCACAAAATACTAAAAATGACGGTCCACCTGAGCCACCTCAACTGATAAATGACTTCAGCAACTCTTGCTTTTGGAGGAAGTGCTCCTGTCCCTTGCTGTTTTATGTACTCTAGAAGGAGATATTCTAATTAAAAAATTAATATTGTCAAGTTAATTATTTTGTCCAGTGGCCTTCAACCCTAGCGATACCAACCTTCATTTCTAACAATTTTTTGGGGTGCCTAAGCATCTGCATCAAATTATGGTGTTTTGTCAACAATGAACAGACCTTTCCTGATCTCAGCAACCACTGGAATTTAATATTGAGGGTCTTCCGTACTATGCCAGCTAGGGTTAAAAATGGGTTTTCTCAGAGATGGTTAACGTTATAGAAATTATAAATGGAAGAACAATAACATTTTATTTTATCAAATAAATTAGCAGCTATATACTTTTCTGGGAAATGGAACATTCTCATTAAAACCCCTTCTCTTTAAGAGGACTTGAATGCACATATTCAGAGCCCTCCTGGCTCTCACTGATTTCAGATTACAGTTGTCAAGATGAGACATTTCTGAAAATAAATTTTATGTACTTCATCTTAAAAAATGTGCCTGTACTACATTAAAGCAAAGGGAGAAACGTCAGTGATCTTCTCAGTATCACAGCACATATTTATGAAAGGTTTTACCATAGAATCTTTTTTGCAGAATTTTTCAGAAACTTTCATAAGTCTGAGTCATCCTCTCTCTCTCTCTCCCTCTCTCTCCTTCTCTCTCTCTCCTTTATCTTTGATGTCTTTCCTACCTTCTAGGAATAGTAAGGGACTTCGCTAACACATCAAGGTAAATGCAAGAAGTCAGCAGTCAAAAAGGAAAGATGATATATCACCATGCCATTAGAGTTGGCCTCCTGCATTGAAGTGCGCAGGAACATGCAACTGTAAATGGCATGGTGCAATAGGCACACCACAAGACACGCTGCCGTCAGGTGAGGAAAGGCTCAGGCAGTCTCTGAGGTCACAGGCTTCGGCTCAGCACGATATATCCCAGGTGGGAGATCTGAGAGTACCACCAGGCCCCTCTCCTGGGTGCTTACAGCGCATGCCTCTGGTGAGGATGTACCTGCCACATCAGGCCCTTCCTGGTGAGGAAGCTGCAAGCCAACAAAGAACCTCAAGGCAGGTGGTCCAGCTCCCCAAAGGGACAGCAGTCCACAGCACTGCACCACACACAGCCCAGCTGAAGCTAACCTGATCTGCTCTGCCATCATGGAGAGCAACAAAGCAGGGGAGAATAACCAGGAAAAGCCCACCACAAGGTGAGCATGCTCAGACACAGTCTGCACTAGGGGAAGAAGCTTTGCCTCTCCTGCAGCTCATTCATCTGAACTGACAGAAGGCCAATTTTTCTTCAAGATGCTGCTCCTGATTGTGTTTTAATCCGTATCTGTGAACCAGATACAGAATATAGTTTTGCTTTGTGAGTACAACTGCATAACAACTTGTTACAATATATGCTTTCTGAATAATTATTGGTTATTCTATTCTTCAATTTCATCAACTTTTTTAGCAATCAGTTAAAATGCTAACTCACACTGCATCTGTGGTCTAGACTAATTTTCAGCTACTCGATACCAGTAAATTATTTAAAGCACTACAGAGGACCTGTGTTTTCTTACTGCTTGACAACTTGCAATACAGGAGCCAAGGATTTAGTAAGGCTGGGAATTTCCACCGCAAAAGTGGATGATTGCAAGCATTTTCCTCTAAAGTCTGAAACAGCAGGGTATAAGGGCACTTGCAGTAGACAGCTGTCACCTGCTCAAGTACATTTTTGTTGCCTTGCCTTGGTGACACTTGAGGTGTATATAGGTTCAGAGAACTCAAGTTTTTATTTAGGTTTTTGATAGTGTGCTATTTAGAGCTTCAGCTTAGCCTTCAAAGCAGAGATGAAGTTAAATGTGTTTTACCACCTAAAGAGTTAGATGGGACATTGATGTATTAAGTTGAAAACGCAGATTCAGGCTGGAAGACAAATTCATACCAGGAAGTCAGGGGCAGGGACAGGGCAGTGGCAGGACAGAAACTCTCCTAGGTTCCTTTCACATCATTAAAATAGGACATGAAAGGAGATTCCAGGTACAGTCATTTCATTCTTCATTTCACAGAGGCAGTTGAATCTCTTCAGTACTATGACGGAAAGGTTTTAGTGTTGTCAGTATTGCCACAGCTACTTCAGAATTTGCAGCAGTAAACTGATACTCTATGAGGATACAGCAAGGAGCATGCTTGACTTTTCTGAGAGGTGTTAATTAAGACCTAAGCAGAATTTACCTGTAAGTAAAAAATCATTAATCTTCAAGTTTCAAAATCTCTGCTTACCTTTACCCAATCCATTAAATTTTCTGCAGCTGGGCAATGTAAAAAGGTTCATTTAAAAAATAATAATTTTTTGTATTTCAGAAAATTAAGCTGATTTACAAATTTCACTAATATTGTATTATCCATAAATGTACCACCACAGTTACAAACAGATAGTCTTGTAAAGCTTTTTTTACTTTTGCATGGTTGAGATAACAACAAAAAATATTATCGGTTGCTAAACCTATCTAAATGTAAATATAAAGCAGAGCTAGGTCTCTTATATAAGTGGGAACTATTGTTTGCCATCTGGAAACTTTTAAGAGTATACCCAAAAGTGTAAATATTTTTCTATTCCTGCTGTTAGGCCTGATCTTGAAGTTATTAATCAGAACAAATAAATCCTTCTCTCTACTCAGACTGGATGTAGCCTATATGGAGTATGATGTTGCATGTGTTTATTAATCTTTACCTTCCTCTGCATTACTACTTTGGCCTCATTGAAAGTAGCAATCTGGCTTTTAAGTGGAGCTGTGAAAGTTAGATAATAAATGTTATTGCCAAAGAAAATGCAATGATGTATTTATTTTTGTGTTTAACCCAGAGGGATTGGAATAAGTTTTCAAATGAATGTTTTTAAAATAAGTTATAGAATCCCTTAGGTCACCATAAATTTAACACTCCCTTGTTTCTGTTGAGAATATGCTAATTGCAGATTTTTTTGCTGATGAACATCATATTGTATAATAAATATATGGAAGTGTCAGTGGAGCATTCTTTCCTTTCAGCATATTTGCATATAGAGGATATTGACTAAATATACTCTTTAAATTTTATTAAGAAAGAAAAAATACAAGTTGGTTCTAGATGAAATGATTCAATAATTATTTTGATTTACAATTTCTGAACAAAAAAATAATTCTCAATAATGTTTTTAATGAAAAGGAATAACATAGAATTAGTAAAAAAATTTAATTCTCCTGCTTCAGATAATAACATATTTGTCCAAAAATAGTATGACAGACATTGTAAGGCCAGCTTTCAGGGAACGGTTCTACTAAAGATGACTGAGTGATATAATCTAATCCAAATGTATTTTACTTCAGTGATGGTCTTCAAATATTTTTATGCTGAAGCAAATATTCCAACTATATAAAGATAAAAAAAATATTTTTAATCATTTCTTCTCATACTGACCACCAAAATTCTGCATATTTCATTCAAGAATGGAAATCTTAGTGATATTGATGTGTTTTATATTTAGGAGGGACTGTATTAACTTCTGCATCTACACATACACAACTCATCTTCTCAAATAAATCTGTAGTGATGTTTTCTATTACATTTGAAACACAACATTAGGGATTCTAGAAGCAGTAAGAGAAGATGAAATTTGTGATAGGAAGATGTTGATAAAACTCAGACTTCGCAAAAGCAGAAGTGGGCTTGAAGTCGGATTTTGAAGAGTCATCAGAAACTAGATACTAGGTTTCAGTGTGTGAACATAAGAGCACAAAAATCAAAAATAATAGTTCTGGTTTCAGAGCAATTGCTTCCCATTTTAAACTTAATTTTTTTTTTGAGAGGAAAAAAGAGAGAAAAAAATACTCTTTTTGTATGAGGAAAAAAGAAGAAAAAAACCACAAACCCAAAACCCAGCTGATCTTATCATCATTTGCATGATTTGTACAGTGCAACTTTTAAAACCAGGAGATTAAAAAAAAACAAAATAGAGGAAAGAAGTCTATTTTTTTGCTGCTTATTATACTGTATTGATGTGCACAGTTTTTAAAAAGGCTGCTTGCATCCTGTTTCAGGTAAAGTGCTGTTTGATAAATGAGTTTAATACACAGATGTTTACCTCAGAGAAAACTCTGCCTGTATTTCAGAGAGGCTTTTGTGCGTAAAATCTATTTATCACATTTTCTAATACAGAATGTGGTCAGCATTTGTACCATGGAAAAAGCTAAAACATTTCCCATTTGTCTTTGCAACAAATTATTTATTAATTACAGAATCTAAAATAAATGTAAGTAAAGACTTCATTCATTGAAAAAGACCATTATACTTTTATTTATAGGTTGTTTCAGGAAACTGATGTATATATGTATGCAGATGACAGCACCTTCCTGGCCACCAACATACTAATCCAGCTCTCATTTAACAGGAAACCAGAGTAAGTGGGAGTTTGTTTCTTTTGTGAGAGTTTAGTTTGGTTTGCATTGGTTCAATTTTAGGGGATTTTTTTAATAATATAAGGCCAAATTCCTTCAAAGAAAGAACTTTTTACTACAGAGATGCTACTGTTTCTCTGACATGCATGCTATCATTTCAAGGCATGCTCTGATGACACCGACATCTGAGAGTGATTGAATGAATGAGCAGACTTGGAATTTGCCCAAGTCATGTTTTTCCAGAATTACCTATCACATCCAATACTAGTGCCATCCATTACTCTCTACTTCATTGCAACTTCACATCACAGTTTGCAACAGAAACGTGTTCCACAGAATCTACATTTTGTGATTTTCCTTTGCAAAAGACATTATTGTTTTATACAGTTCCTGATCATATATACTTAGTGTAAAGTCCATCAAGACTTGCTCCATGTTTTTCAGTTTTTCTGCAGTAATTCAGTCATGGCTATGAAAAAAAAAAAAAAGAGAAGTAAAATGGAAGAACTATTTTACCAGTTATTCTTATATAAAAATGAAAAAGCATATTACTACAAAATCAGGATATTAACATGCATGCCTTTATGCAAGCTAATATATGAGAGGCATTGTTTTTTGAAATTAATGGCAAGGGGACTACAGAATTAGACATTATAAAAAGAACTGGACATTGTATTTCTCGATATACTTAAAACTTTATAAAACATTAAAAAATACATTGTAAAACATAGATGGCCCAGTGTAATTATTTTTAGGAATTCTGTGATTTAATATTTTAATAGCTATTGACTTTTGTACATTTCAATCAATACCATGTTCAATATTTTTTCAATAATGAACATTTTTCTTTAATTTTCCATATCTTAAAAATTTGATTGATGTAAGGCTGACCATCATATAAATAGTAATTTATACTATGTGTGCAACATGGTAAAGTAAAATTTTATTGAAAGCTGTATTGAAAGATTGATTGAATCATGGTGGGATTCTTGGGGTGCCATGGTGTGATTTTTGGTGTGTCCTGTGCAGGGTCAGAAGTTGGACTTGATGATCCTGATGGTTCCCTTCCAACTCTGCATATTCTATGACTATATGAAGCTGTGAGAAAGACAAAGCACCATGTGCCCACACGGTGACTGACTCAATCCCCAAGGGCAAACAGAGGGTCACAAGTGATGCCATGGTTCTGCCTGACTAATTGTCGGTTGATTACGTATGGCAAACTTCAAGAAGGAAAAAACAGTCAGGTATTAATAGAACTAATTTTCTGATAACTGAAAATTGCTACGCTCAATTCAGAAACCATGAATCCACAATACTGTTGGAAATTATTCATATAATTATATTTAAAAGTTCTCCTGTTTAGAATCAGGATTGCAAGCTGTTTGTTCTCCTGTGCTACGTTTAATAGCTTGATTCTGAAAATGCAGAATTCAGTAGTTCCACTGAATGTAATGAAAATGTAAATATAAGTTACTTGCTTGAATATATGATTGCTGAACTGGCTCTGAACATCTCAATTTTCAGGGTAGAGTGTGTTCACTTAGGTATGTGATATATTCTAATAGGACACATGCTACTAAATCTCTCTGAATCCCCTTGAAAATTGAGATACGGGAGAAAAGGCATTTAAAGCCTTTATTCGTAATACTACCATAGTTACTATGATGAATAAATGGCTTAAGCTATTTGACCTTTTTTATGAATAGATGTAAAGCTACTTTGTTCCTTAGCTAGACCAGAAAAATGACGTGTTTGTTTGAGGTTTTTTTAAAGAATAAGTCATTAAGTTTAACATGAATATGTCTTCGCATAGTGCAAATGATTCAGTACTAAAAATCCTTCTTTAATGTGTTTTTGGATTCATACAGGGCTCAGAATTTGGCATTTTTTGAGTTAGTTCGCCATTTTTCATTACGAATCTAGAAACTTTGAAGACAAAGACTAGGGTAATGGCAAGCCAATAGTTTTCTGAAGATATGAGAAATCATTCCTGTGGACTTGTCTACTTTTTTAAGTATTAGTCTGTGACCCTTGAGAAATTAATGATTAGCATCCAGGAGTTGGGGGAGGGGGTTTTTATCTGTTTTAATATTGGAGATGGAGCTCTTCCAGGGTTGCCTACCAAATAGCTCAGTTCAACTAGAAAAAATTCTGCTGGGCATTATTTTATCATATTGCATCAAGTTCCTTTTTCCAGTATCAAATTAATTTATTCTGAAATGTCTCAGTAATATTGATTCTATAGCAGCTGATGTGTTTTTCTGGCATAAATACTACCAAGTTTTAAACACTGTTGGTGACTCATATGTTTTGGATATTGAGCCGCAAGCCTCAATAGGAATGAGGCTAGTAACTTTTCTTCATGCAGGTCTGGTAAACTGCAGATTACTTCAGCAATATTTTCCATCTGTGTCATTTCTTCTACTACAACTTGTCTGATATTATCAATCTCCTTATACCTACAACAGCTCTTTGGAATATCCTAACGTCACCATCCACACGAAAGAAAATTGCAACTATCCTCAAAGGCATAGAATATATAAATGCTGTAGTCACATTTTCAGATATATTGACTGCATTTTAACTTTTATTCCTTATTTTATTTTTATTATTTCCCTTTGCTTAACACAGTCCGATTGCTGTTGCTTCAGAAAACTAATCTGTAGTTTACACTCAGATCACATTTATTTCTCATTCGTGTCTTTATTCCCTTCTCTTGAAAATTAATTAATTAATCGATTGATTTTTTATTTATTTATTTATTTATTATTTATTCCCTTGAAATATCCTACATATTTTTATCTTTTTCTAGAATAACATAGGTCAAATTAAACTTACTTTAGAAGTATTAATTTTCCTCCAATAGCAGTACATTGGCCTTGGGTGAGTCACTGAGGTACAGGTTCCCAGACTGTAATTCTGTTATTTATTTAAAATTAACTTTACCCTTAGGTTTCTTTCCAAATCCAAAACAAAATTCCATGACAATACGCCTTGATGAAGATGCACAGTAAAGTAGGGCTTCTCCATATCCTTTTCCCTTGCATTTTTAAGATTTCAGCTCTGTAAGGAAATTGCTTTAGCTGAGTTCATCTCTTGACACTATTGTTTTAGTCAATAGTTAGACTACAAGAATGTTTCTGGGAATATTAGAAAATACTGCTAAAACATGGATTTTGAACTCAATATCGTGAATATTCAATACAGGACTGCAATCCCAAGAGTTTACTTACTAGTTTAGTCAGTGAGTTCCAAGGCTTGCATAACTGGAAAAATTCATTGAACTCTGAGTTATTTGTTTTCTCTGGGTAAAAAAACTAGAGTAGACCGGTCAACAAAGGAAACAACTGCAATCCATGTGTTCCTGAATGTGTTATACTCACTTATTGAGACAAAACCTGTTCTCATCACAACTTCACTTATATATTTTTTATACACTGATATGTGAGAACATAGAAGGGAATATTTGATTTATGATTTTCTGGTATATTTTGCTCCTGAACTCCATTACAAGTAAGTTGAAAATGGAAGGAACAGAATCTAAATCTCTTACCATTGCAAAACACTCACCATAGGAAGCTGGTCAGCCACATGGTTACAGGGAGGTTTTCATATTTACTAAGCCAAAGAAACACAAAGTTGTTGTTTTTTTCTAGAAAAGCAGCTACAAAAGAGAAGAATTTATTTTGGACAAGAAATTATTTTGAGCAAGGCCTTTGAGATCAGGGTTACAATGTGCTGCATGTTTTTATATTTACAGAAGACTGTGGGATCTTTAAAAATCATATACTTAGAGTGTCATTGGGGACAACATAAAATGGTTCCGTTGGGTTTATTTGAATGTGCTTATGCAGTTCTGTTTTCAGAGCTATCACTGATTAAAAATATGCATTTATCTCTAAGATATTTATTTTCTGCTTTTTAGTATTAATAAATAATTACTTTATCACGTATATCTACATTACATTCAGATATTGAAATTAAGTAGCCACATGAAGACATGAATCACTTCTCACCAAAATGATCCTAGAAAAGATAAAATGTTTAAAAGAAGCTTTAAAAAATATATATATGAGGACATATAAATGAAAAAAATATATTTTCCTGGATAACCTCCTCTGTTCAGTTTTGAAACACTGTAGAAAGTTTTCTATACAGTTGGCAAGTTATTCACATTCCAAAAGTGACTGCATTTTTTAAGGGAAAGACACCTTCAGGTAGTTACTATGCTAAACAATCTCTCAGCAAGGCTCTTATTTCTTTATTAATTAGAATTCTATTATGTCAAAAAGAAAGACTGTAACATTCCAGAAAACCTTTTGTGACAGAAAATTGACTATAGCACTAAACATGTACTGCAGGACCTAAAGAGATTTATTTTCATATGAGCTGAGGAATTAGGAGTTACATATAAGTTGTTTCACCACTGCATATCTCATGAACATATAGTGGGTTGAGGTGATGTCTGCTATTTTTAAGAACAAAGAATGATTTGCATGTGCAAAAGCATTAACAGTAAAGAGAGAAAATTAACACAAGAAATCGATAATTTGGCAGGAAAGTTAAATGCCTTGATTATTATGATTAATACTGGTGTGAGAAATATTCCAATCACCACAATTCAAAACCAGAGATATTGTATATGAATTTTTACAACATGGATTAATTTTAACTGCGTCTTTGACAGCACAAAGTGCTTTCAGTATATCTCTGGACACTTTCCAAAGGCTCATTTCTGTTGGGTTTGCTTTCCAGTGTTCACAGTCCCACTTTGGCCTACCCACTGAGATGAGGACCATGCCCATCCCCCTCTTGTACTCTTACTACCCTCACCCATCACAGGTGTCCACATGCCATTTTCATGTGTATCTTTCATCCATGCTTCAATGCCAACACTACAATCTCCCTAAAATAATAATAACACATAAAAAAAATTGGAGGGCTAAGAAAAAAAAGAAAAGCATCCTATAATTTATGCTGCTATGATCAAACTTCCACTATCTGCACCATTCAGTGGAACAGATTTAACAGTCCAACTGAAATAAAAATGCTTTATCTGAAAAGATCTGAATTCTTTTAGGAAAATGCAAATCTCTAAATAATTAAAAGTGACCAACTAAATAATTACTAAATAAATAGGACTCTTTCACATGACCTGAATCTTACTTCAGTCCCCAGAAAACACCTAAAATACAGTCTGCATTACTTTAACTTTCCAACAAACTTATTTAGTGTTCGTTATCTTTACCGTTTTGCTTTAAAAATCCTGAGCCACTTGATTCATCATAAAATAAATTCGTGAAGCACAGAGAGGAAACAAAGTAGGCAGCACTTTATTTAACACTGGATAGTTTTTTCAAGAAAGTTTTATCTTGCTTGTTAAAGTAAGAAGAGAAGTTTTCTATTAACTAGGCTGGCAAGCCTTAGGGGCCACTGAAAGCTTTTTAATTGCATATTTAATTAGAAATGTGCTAGAGAGCTGGTGTTCAGCTTTTCTGAAGCTCATGGTTCCTCAAAAAATGTCTGCTTTTAAGCCATTTTGTCTCTTGAAATGTTTTCTAAAAAGTGGGTTAAACAGAAGAAGCTTTAATTTTGCCTATTTTCACTTCAAAGGGATTTTACTTTTTTATCAATCCTACTATAAAACCGAGGTGAAATGACACCTTCAAAAGTAAGCATTTTCAGGTAAAATAAATCTCCTAAAAGAGCAAACTTTAAAGATTCTAACAATTTATTTCTCTGCCTATCCCACCAGAATGATGGATGATGAAAGAACGAAAGAAGAGGAGGATTATATCTGGCTACTACAGGTACCGTTTGCAGAAGCAAACCACCAGCCACTTCATCCAGTAGCCAATGTCTGGAGGTGAAGTGAAATAAATTCATACATCATGCTAGTCCATACATCATGCTAGTCCATGTATTTGAGGGCAGAACGTGGCAAATATATTTGAGGGGTAGGAAATAAAGTTTGTTAGAAGTAACTTGATTTGAGGAAATAGACTTGAATATCACCCAAGACTACCTCTTATGAGACACTGTCATTTAATTTCTGTCATCCATGATTAATTATCAAGCTTATCCGAAATGTGATCCGTTTAGAATTATTTCAACTTTACATTTAAATGCTCAGAGACTGGCCTTTGGCAGTAATAGGTCCAATTTTCTCCTGCTCTGCAACTTCACTTTTTTTTTCATTTAATATTTTATTTATTCATTCATTTATTTATTAATTTATTTGTTTTTTTATAAATGGGGAAGTTCTTTAGTATGTGTTTGCACACTTATTTCAGTAGCATAGGCTAAGCAAATGCTTCAGACTTGGCTATGGAAAAGAGAAAAGTAATTCTGGTTAGCATATATGTTCACACAACAGCCAGAAGTGACATCACTATTAATATTAAATGCAAGAATAGTACTTCTAATTTAATCATGACCTATGCAAATTAAAGTTACAGATTTGACACAGTTTTATTAAATTAGAGTAGGGTGAGTTCATTCATGTCTTTTTTTATGAAACCAGAGTTGAATACATTGATTAATTTGTCCTCCATTCTTAAGATTAACACAAGTAGAATTTGGTCCTGTCACTTGCTACACAAACCTGTAAAACAGAGGTGTGATGTGAGATGAGTGCCATTATCATCAGTACTCCGACAATGTTCAGCTCTGTGTTTCCTTATCAAAACCAAATAGAGCTGATTCTTCAATAACTCTGTGTTTGGCACAGACAGAGTCCTGAGAGGAAGCTGGCTGGTTTAGCTTAAATCCTGTTAAATACTGATGCGGCCTGGCAAGAAAAATTCTTTGAAGTAGTGGTTGATGGCCATGACTGCACCTTCTGTTGAAAGCACCTGCCAAAGAAGTTCCAAGGTTATGGACAGTCCTAAACTCTTACTAGATTATCGTTGATGTTGGATGCATGGACAGCCACAACACCTGAGAAAAACTTTAACACCAAGTGGCCAAGAGTGACTCAGTTTTTTCCATAATATCTTTCCTTCCTCTTTCAAGTTCCCAGGCAATGCTAAGCTTCTCTAATACAGTCTGTGTGGGATGACCCCTCAAATTATGTTTTCATATGTGGGAATCATTATATACTAGATATCACACAAGGACAAATTGAAAGAAGGCTCGGGTGATTATGTTTGGCTTAGAGTTTTCTGAGAGAAAGAAAAGAAATTTGTCTTAGTAGCCTTTCAACCCAGGGATATCCAGTGCTTCTACTGAAAACCCATTTGCAAAAGTCCCAAAAGACTGAAAAGGCAAGTGCAATAAAGTTGAAGCTATCGTCTGTCCCTATCATTTTCCTTAAAAGCTGTAGTGAATTAGTTATCCTGCAAAAAAAGAAAAAGATCTACTGAGTGTTCTCTGTACCACAGCAGCAGATTTAAGAATCAAACTCAGTGTTTTTATCTCAAATATTTTTAATCTAGACTGACATTTTAGAGATGAACAATGGAGAAAGATACAGTTGAAAGCACTATGAATAATTGATAATGTTTTACTCATTTCTTATTAGTTCCACATTCTTAAGCTTTTTAGTAACCAAATTAGTTAACATGTCTCTGCAGATACACTTAATTCATTAGACTTAAAATAAGAAATGTCTTAAATGGAGCAGGGCTGAAGAGCAGTCTGGCTACTTGCCCTATTGGTTTGAACTACAGTCATATTTTACCCAGTACTGTAACGTTCCATTTTATCAGTAACAAATGAGCAAAACCTTGTCCTTCTAGAAAAGCATTATTCTTTCAAATAAGCCCTTGTTTATTTCCAAGATAAAAACTCACAACTGGTGGGAAAAAAACAACTTAAAGGATTGTAACCTGTTATTTAAGGCTTCCCAGATGCAGTCATTCTCTTTAGTTTAGAAAGAGACATTGTTTCTACATTGGATGAAATCCTCAAGCAAAGTCTTTGGAACACAGTTCATGGTTTGTTCATCAGATTTAAGAGTATCCTATTTACATATGTTGGCATAACCCCTTCAGCTTATCAAACAGGCTGAACACCATTGTTCTCTGCTTTAAGTTTTTCCAAACTGTTCTGGATAAATTTAGGTTTCTTTCTTCTATTTCTATTTTTTTTTTTCTTGCTGTCTGTGAAGGGAAATGAAGACTTTTGATTTCTAATTTTTTTCTTTGTCTTCTCCTGTGGACCATAAGACCTTTCCAGAGTTTCTGGAGCGTGCTTCCACTTTTTAAGAAGTTTCAGGGAAGAGGTACTTTCCTTTGAACGCTTGCTCATTGCTCAAGGAATGATTTACTAATAACAGCAAATAAAAGACATTAAGGGAATGGCAAGTTTGTAGAAGGATGGAGTCTACAGAGGATTAGAGGACATCAAAAAAAAGTGCAAAGAGAACAAAAATCAGATATGGAAGCCAAGGAAAATCTGAAAGGATTTAGAATAGGGGGTGAAGCAGAGTGAAATGTCACTACACTGCACTTTCAAACAAAGATTTTGATTCTCAATGGCAATTTCTGTATTTTTCCTTGGTTTCATTTTATTTTCTGACAGCACTGAGCTTTTGCCTCACAAAGAGAAAGGCCGATTCATTGAATCTGAGAGAACTCAGCAAGATTAAGAAGGTTTTCCTTTTCCGAGAACAGATGATTGTCTACATGTAGCAAGGCACCTGCTCCTATCTAATAGTTTCTCTAAGTTCTCATTTTGCACAGACTGACAGCTTGTGGTATGTAAGGCAGCAGTATTCCCACCATCAAGAGATCAGCAGGAGTCCTGCAAGGTAGATACTATCAATCAGTTGATCATGAGTCAGTAAGTGGCAGGGATATCTCTTTGCACAGAGCCCAGCACTGCTTTCCTGCAAAACAGCACCAGGAGTCAACAGGAGCTCAGCAGCATACTTCCACTGCCCCAATACATAATTCGTTGGAATTGCTAGAGAAATTATAGCAAGCTGAAAGCATATGTCTATGTGTGTGCAGACCTTTGCATGCATGTCTGTGTGTGCAGGTATCTCTATACGCAGATCTGTGCTTCAGAGTATGTTGAAACGGTTGTTTGGGGCTTTTTCCAATTAACTTCCTTGATATCAAAACAGCTGCGTACAATCCAAGTGGCCTTTTTCTCTAATCATGTCCCATATGTCTCAAAATCACCTCTGAATTCAGCAGATATTTGCTAGGAGGAACTCAGAGGAGTGATTTTCTTTTCTTCATCAGTGTGCAGTAGATCAGTGTTGGATTCCTACAGTGTTGGATTGAGACAATGAGGTGCAAATACTTGAGTTTTAATTAATTTTGCATCTTGCTTATTTATTTAAAAGGAAAACTACTTAATGCACAACAATAGACAGTTGACAAAATGTAAATATTTTATTAAAGTCGGTTGCTGTAGAGCTCTACATTTACAGTTGGAATAAGGCATTTCTGTTTTGCAGTGTCATATTAATTTCTTCCATCTCTTCCTCTGGAAGTTTTGCATTTTATAATGATGCCTCTGCATTTCAAATTTAGTAATGTTTTTCAGCTGTACAGTCCCATTTTGATGATCTAGTCTCATGGAGGAGTAGTTATATTTTCCTTTACACTCAGCAATTATGCTCTTTGCCTAGTGGATATTATGTATAAATAGATTGCTTTGAAATATATATATTTTGGTCAGAGACAGGACTTTTTAACAGATTTTTTTATTTCCTGCTGTGTTATATAAAATCAGGAAACTTAATTTTAAAACTTAGAAAAATATTGGCTAAATAGGCAGAAACCGATACTTGTGGTAGCATTTTAGCGCTTCATTTGTCCACTGTAGTCCTAAAATGAATGAGAGTTGCATTTATATATAAAATATGAAAGAGAAATATAATATGAATTGATTGCTTTAATCCAAATCTGAGTCTTTTAAGATGATTTTATTGCTCTTTCACTTGCTAATTCTCTCTCCTAGTTTCTCTTATCATGCCATTCCAAAGAATTAAATCAAAATTATGTATGCCTATAAATTTCCCCAAACAGTAAATGTTAATTATTTCTTTGAGTGCTAAGTGTTTCTGGAGGGTTTCTTGATGAAGAACCAGATGCTTATAACGAAAAATAAATACCGTCTGTTCTTGTAGGAAATTCCAAAGCAACATCAAAGTCTTGGGACATTTTTTTCCTTAACAGCCAAGAACTGCCAAAGAAAATTCATTATTTTCTTATTGATTAGCCTCAATAAGTAAGAAGAGACCACACAAAGGAACTGTCACCCTCAAACACATTCACTGTATAGGAATTTGAACCTTGAAATGTAGTTGAAAGGGAAACACCTTCCTCCTTTCCTGTTGTGACTGAAATTTCAAGAGTAACTGGTGCCCGAGCATCTTACCAGGACTAACTAAGGACATTACAAAAGAACACATCAAATTAATAATCTGCATTCTAGTAGCAGTACACAGGGTACTGAATCAAACTATGAAATGTTACACTTCAGGACTTTGATCCTGCCTGAAACTCCACACAGAGAGTAAGAAAAAAATATAATTTTACTTTGAAAGGAATAAGAGTGATTGCTTATGCAAAACAAGCCTTTAAAATTTCCTACTGTGACAAGCCTAGAAGCTGTGGCATATTTAGGAACAAATTAATAGTGACATGGTCTTCAGGCTCATCTGAATGCACAGTGGGAAGCAACATCAATCACTTTTCTTGCTTCTTTCCACTCTCTCAGTTGACTCCAAAACATGCATCTAATACATTTATATCAAAATTAGTTCTGGCCTTCCCTGAAATGTTACGCTTTTCGACTTGATGTCCTCTGACTCCCACAAATGCACATTAAGATGCATCAGAGAACAGTATTTTGAGTGCAAAAGAGGCCACAGATATCATCATACCATCTACATATGAGCAAGTCTATGGGAAAGAACATTTGTGATGTTACCTTAGATAAATCCTAGAATCACATAATGATAGAACAGGTTGAAAGGGACCTTAAAGACCATCTAGACTAAATCTGCTATTGTGATAAGGGACACCTTGCATGAGATCAGACTGCTCAAAGCCCCATCTAACCTGGTCTTGAGCACTTCTGGGGTGCAGCATCAACAGCTTCTCTGAGCAATCTGTTCCAGTGCTTCACCACTCTCACAGTAAAGAATTTCTTCCTAATATCCAGCCTAAATCTACTTTCATTCATTTTTAAACCACTGTCTCTTGTTCTTTTACTAGAGGAGTTGGTAAAACATCTTTTCCCATCTTTCTTATAAGCCCGCTTTAGATATTGAAAGGCTTTTGAGAAATCCAGGTGGATGACATTTGTACTTCTTCCCCTGTCCGATTTGATGGACAAGGGAAAATGAAAGGGACCATAATTTTATTCCTAAAATTATTTCTGTGTTGGGAGGTAGAGCTATAAACTCTACAAATAAGAATTGGCTAACACCTTACAATCAAGCAAAGACCTTATACTTAATTAATAGAGATGGTGAATTAATTGTGCAGGTAGTTTGTGTGTTTGGAGATTGTTATTTATTTATTTAATTAATATATCAGCAGGCAGGTCAGAGAAGAATCACAGACTCTTAGAAGTCTCAGCTTGCCCATCAAGATCCTTTGGATCCTCTCTACCCTGCCATAGTTTTCCATCATTGTACAAAGCGTTCTTTTACGTTCCTGGCATCACTGGGGTCTCTCTCTAACTAAAGGACTGAAGTCTCATCAGATTTTCTGTGTTGATGCAAAGAGTACTCAGGGAATGAAAATGTCTAGATTTCAATCCTATCAAGACTATTAGAAAAAAACTGCAACACTACCAACTGCTGTATTTCTGAATGATATTTCTGAGCAGAACTTTACTTCAAAGACCTAAAAGGAGGACGTCTACTCAGTGTATCCCAAACAAACGCAGACAGAATATATTCCTCTAGATATCCACCTAGCTATCTCAAAATTTTCAGCAAAAGGCCTCTCAAATGTCAAAAAAGGCTGCAAAGGTCATTGCGAGGATTGGGATGGATTGCGAGGGTTGACTCAACTAAAATCACACAAAACTTAAATCTAGGTGTTCAAAAACTATTTTAGTCTCATCATAAATGCAAAGATGTCTTATAATTACTGAAAGTTACTTACAACATTAAGAGAAATTAAGTAATTGCTTAGATGTTTAGACTACTCACCAGATCTACTGATAAATCTTCGTTCTCACTGGAACACCATTAGACTTGTGTGATGCATTCTTTATTAAATCTCAGAATAAAATTCACCTATTTTGAAATCTTCTTTGGAGAAATTTTGAATTAAAATATTTATTTATTCTCTATGTCCCTAATCCATATTTGAAATCTTTTTCTGTACTCTTTTTTTAAGATATATAAAACTAGATTTCTATTTACTGTACCATCCACAGGGTATAAATCTTTTAATGTAGGTCCTATGAGTAAAATGTTGTTGTTCTTATTGACTCATTGTATTTTGATTTAAAACGTAACATATACGCTGATAATTATTTCACTATGTCAAGTGCAATGTCAAAGCGTTTTCTAAGCTGAAATGTGAATGGTATGCAAAACCCATATTTGTCTCTATTAAAATTCAGCTATGTTAACAGCAGTATTTGGACACTCTCTAAGAATTTTATTTCTAATCAAGCCTTGATGTATTCAGAAAGACTGGTCTGCAGTGCATGCATTCAGGACATTGCACTATGAATTCAACCATCTTTTGTACGTCCAAAATAGAAGAAACAAAATGCGATACAACGGGATACTACTTCACTAATCTAGAATGGGTTGTCATATAAAAACAGGAAGGTAAATAAAATGCAGACTTAAATGTAATAAACTCCACAAATATTTTCAATGTAAAAAAGGAATTTTTTTCTACAAATACAATGTTATTGGAGAGCCTTCCATATTTAAAGATGCTGGCTGTTTGCTGCAAGAGCCTGAGAAATGTCACTCCCTTCCCAAAGTTCATCATGAACTGAAAGATGCTTGGAGCCTTGAAGGAGTAAGCCAAAAGCAATTACTTAATATAAAATTTGTCAAACTGACTACCAGGGATGACGGGGAGTGGTAAGATTTATTTTCATGCTGTGGAAAGTGTGCTTTGTGCTTTACAGACAGAATCAAGAAAAACTGTTTGCCCTGAGGATCTTGCAGGCTACTTACAAAAAGCTTTCAGTGTTGCACCTTCTACGTAAGCCCTGAGGAGCAAAGATCTTTGAACATTAGAGAAGAGTCAAAAAATAGATAAACTATATCTTCAAAAAGGTCAGGAATAGGAGTTGATATTGTAAATGCTAGAAACCCCTCCTGTTCCAGACCAGTAAAGGAAATTGAACATAAGGGGCAAGAAATATAGAATCTGATATAAATCACGGAAAGTTAAATAAAAATTTCTCATTGATTTCTCTGAGCTTTGTAAAAAGACTGCAGTTGCCTGTTTAATCAGTGTGTTATTCCTTTTGTTAGTTCCTCTGGGGAAGTGGAAGCAGTTCCACGTCTATTAGTAGATAACTTCAGGTTGTCCTGACTGCCCACTATTTTTCTCAGTGCTCTGGAAATAAAAATGAATAATTCTTTCATCTTTCTTTACAAAATAACTTTTGATGCCTTTATGATCCTTCCAAAAGAAAAAAGAATTACTTAAAGAGATAAGAATATATAGGCTTTCACACAAATTGTGTTAACTTACGTTGCTAAGGGCTAAAAAGGCAACTTCAACATTCCTGAACAAATATAAAAGTATATTCTCATTTTTTTCTATATTAAGAAAAATTAATGCCTGTGAAACTAGTTGAGTATTTTACTCTGCTTTAGAAACCTCTATTAAAAAAATGTACGGCCTGTTCTGAATTTTGAAGTCTTAAATGTTCTTTACTTTTCCTCAGTTACACCATAATACATTTTTTTGAAACCCGTACATACTTTACTATATTTTTAAAATACTGTTCTATATGAGTTTCTTCAGTATTTGGCCTGAGTAAAAGATGTCCAGCATTTTACAAGCTACGTCTCTTTGCAGTTTACTATTGGCACACTTGTGAAGGAAGAGTTGAGATAACTCACATTATTTCAATCTGGATAAAATTCTCATCAAAATAGTCTGAACAGTTAGAGAGGTGTCTCGTTTTTCCCCTTCTGAACCTGAAATTAGGAAATTTAAATGCTTGTATTGTTTTCCCCTAAATAAAACCTCAGCAGCTACATTCTATATCCTTGTAAATACCTCATATGATCAATACTTTTTGCTTCAGTTTGGGAACCGAAAAATAGTATGAAACTTAAAGCTAAAATGCGAGGAGAAATATTTTACATCCAGATTCATATTCTTCTTCCACTAAACAGTGTTATAGACAAAGAGAGGGAGTAGTGTTTGATTTCTGTCTTAAGGCACATTATGTCAGGGCACAAAGCTTCCGGCATTGTCCTGTAACTCTTTTCTGTTTCTTTTAACCTTTCAAAGCTGAGAACTGACATTCATTAAATATATATTTTTAGATCAGAAGGAAAGTAATGAAAAATGGTTGATTCCAATAGCCTTGAATATTTTATCCTGTTACCATGCAACCCTCAGATGTTAATAATGCTGGTAAGGAATTTCCAATCAGTTAAGTAGAAGGAAAGAAATCCTCAAACCACAAGACCTTTCCTACAGGAGACATTTTAACATCATTATTTTTGAAATATGACCTTCTCAGCAGCATTTGTAATTTTACTTCAAATTAGAACTAATATACTGTCAAAATCAGTCTCTCAGTTACTGAGCATAGCAATTCCATTCCATGGATAAAAAAGGAGCTTGCAAAGTAATGTTGGAAACTTTATACCACAAAGAAATTCAGATATCCTTGAATCCTAAATAATAATAAATAGCATCTATGCACTAGCAATGAATATTAAATGCAGACTCATCTTGCTGTCAGACTTGAAAATAAGATGTAAAATGAAATAAAATAGAATTTACTCATAATAGGAATAGTTTTTACTCTTCTGCCTACTTCTATAAATTAGTATAATAAATAGTGAAATAAAAACATCCATACTGTTCATAAGCTAGCAGTTATTTGTTGCTATATTTCTTTTGGCAGACGATTTAACTTATATTGTGTTATATTTATGATGTTAGGCTAAATCCTGAATCATAAGTTAATTGAGACCTTACAAGAAGAAAAGGGCAGACAACACAATGGGAAGAAAGTGGGATATTCTAGAGGTTGTGACTGAACCTCCTGTTTCCTGTGGCAGTGGATCTTTAGAGTAGAAGAAAAACAGTTCAGGCTAATGACAAAAAACCTCTGCTTTGTGACACTGAAGTGATGGATTACTCCAGAGTGAGAGGGTAAACATTTCTGAGGTGCACAAACCACTTTCTATCTTCTTTATTTTTACTTCCTCTTATGAGATTTGATTCTTTTCTCTAGAAAGAGAACACCTCTGTAAGTATTCTCAAACTTATCACTAAATCAATTCAGATAGAGATCAGAGGTAATCATATCTCCAATCCGTGAGAATGACCTCATGTTCAGTTTGCAAAAATGTACTCGTCTGAGTACATGACACATCTAATGGCACTCATCCAGCTTCCAAGGTATTTATCCCACACACAAAGTCACATGAACTGAACACTGAAATTATATTTTGAACAAATGCGTATACATCTTTTGCCTGCAGCCCCCAGAGGCATAGCGTTAGACTAAAAAAGATACACCTGAAAGGGGGACTCAAAACCTTTCTCACTAGCTGAGCCTTAACTGCTAGGCACTGTAGATCAGTGTATCTGTGCTCCTGCTCCCATTTTAATCCTATTATTCTTATATTTTCATGATTACTCATCAAAGAGAAAAGACAGAAAAATATTTTGTAGTGCACAAGACTAGTCTTTTAGCTGCCAAGGGGTTTTCTTGGAGGATGGTAAAAAAGTGACGTGGGGGTAGAATCAAGCTGTTAATCTTCCCAGGAGAATATTTTTACCAAGAATCACACAGCAGTATATCATCTGTCTTTGTTTTGCATTGACAGCCAGTGCAGCTGCTGGGCACTGAACTCATTGCTGCCTGCTGTGCAAACATCTACGAATATTAGTTTCAGAAAGATTATTTTGAAGCAAATCTCCTGATTTCCTCCACTTACTATGCTTTGTATCACAGAAATGGGTTATTCTTTTAAATGAAACAAGAAAACACGCTCCGGAATGCTTAATGTGGTGCTGCACCCAGCACTGGTGAGGTCACTCCTTGAGTCCTGTGTCCAGTTCCAGGCCCCTCACTTCAAAAAAGACATTGAGGTTCTGGAGCAATTCCAGAGAAGTGATGGTGAATGGTCTAGAAGAGTAAGTCTTACGAGGAGCAGCTGAGAGTGCTGCCAGTGTTTAGTCTAGAGAAGAGGAGGCTCAGGGGAGATGTTATCACTCTCTACAACTGCCTGAAAGGAAGTTGCAGCCTCTTCTCCAGAAAACTACCAATGGAACAAGAGGACATAGCCTCAAGCTGCACCAGGGGAGTTTCAGGCTGTATATCAGGATGAATTTCTTCACTGAATGGATGGTTAAGCATTGGAATGGGCTGCTGAGGGAGGTGGTGGAGTCACGATCCCTGAAAGGGTTCAAGAAATGATTGGACGTGGCACTGGGTGCTAAGGTTTAGTTGACACATTGGTGTTTGGTCAAAGATGAGACTCAATGATCTTGGAGGTCTTTTCCAGCTTTAATGATTCTGTGTTTCTATAGATCAAATTTTCATAAGGGAAACAGTCAGTAGCAAATTACATGATCCAAAGTCACTGTAAAAATAGTTTGAACGATCTAAGGATAAATTCATACTACATAATAAATATTCTGAGGCATGCTGAACCAGGCTGTGGTGTGACTCTAGCATCAGCTGGCACAATCAGACCTTGGCAGAAATGTTTGGAAACTGAATTAGCTGTATCACCTATACTTGTGTGTCACCCAAGAGCAGGACCTCACCTGGCACTATGCAGTCACAGATGCACTCACAGAGAGGGTGCCTTTACCACCAGCTGAAAATGAAGGCTGTGGTCAAATGGGGCAAGCGCCACCACTCCTTTATAACACTGCTGGCTGCGAAATGAAAACAGAGGATATGAGTTAAAGGTTCATTGACACAATGCAGGGAAGCCACCTGAAGAGCTTCTAGGCTATTTTAATATAGACATATAGATGCACACATATATAAATAGCTGTGTACTTACATATAAATTATATATATGTGTGTGTGTGTGTGTGTGTGTGCGCACATGTATATATATGTGTGTATGTACGTATACATATATATATATATATGATGTATATTTAGAGATATAAAATATCTGGACAAATGAGTAAAGAATGAAAATTTGGCTGCTTATATAAAGTTATTCAAGGGAGTAAGGACACAGCAGATTATGAAGGACGTTATGATATATCATAAGGCAATAGACGGAAGATGAAGTCAACTGTAGGTTATTGCAAAGCGTAGCATACACACAGAAACTATACCAACTTCATATGTTGAAAGCTGGGCTTGGCAATGAACATTAGTGCTGAGAATCAAGACAGGGATTTTCATAAAAATACCACCTCAGTGCTTGGCAGAAGTCAAAAAAATCCCAAGTGAAGTGTAAAGAATTATTAGGAAAGAATTAATGAATATATATTCATTACACAAATATACATACATACATTACAGCACTATGAAGTTCTTGTCCCCTCAGCTCTGAAAAAGATACGGGAGAACCTGAAGTGTTTCAGAAGGATACAAAATCCAAAGGGTATATTAAAAAAATGCGCAGAATTAGTGGTTTTAAGAGCATGAAAAAGAACAAAATGTTCTCTGACTTTTCCAACGTAAATTCTAGGATGGTGGAATGAAGTGTGTGAACAGTATATAAAATATTAAACTGGCTAAATAAGAAGGCTTTATTATATTTTGAGCTTCTTACTGAACAGACATTTTAATCCTTTTTTCACTGAACCCTCATTAACTTAGAAAAAAGGGTAATTTACCCATGAAAATCTAAGTTGAGATTTTTTTATCAAATGAATGCCTTGAAGAAAAGAAAAAAAAATGGTTGTATATATTGCAGGCTTCTTTAGCAACTATCAAAGTTTAGTATTGTGATAACTTCGACTCCTGGGTATCAGAGACAACATATTGTTTAATCCCACAAACTGCAAGGCTCTGAAAGGGCCTCATGTCTCTTAAATGAAAAAGGATATCAGTGCATATAGTCCTGAAATGGTGCAGAAAGTTTGGTAGTTATCACTAGGTACTATTTATGCTTGTTAATTTGTTTCCCATTTAATATTAATTATTTTTAATGTATACAATACTGTAGAATATTGTTCCCGTAATGGCATCCACAGTAGTCTTCACATCCATGTAGCAATGGTAAAATAACCCTTTTTTTAAAAATGTACTGTTTTCCTAGTTGAGACCTCAGATCCATCCACACAGCTATTCAAAAATATTTACCCATACCTAGGCTTAGCACTTCAAAGCTCTATCACTTTGAAAAACAATGTTCAGAAACTAATTTAGGTGGAGTATAAATAACTAAGTCTGTACGGTAACTCTCAAGAACTCCTAAGAATATGAACCTTTGGGAAGCTCAGATTCTTCAGGTAACCAAAATTCTGCTTATCTTTATGTCTAAAGGCACTCTGAAATTGACAGTAACGATTGACTGCTTTCTAGATCAAGCCTGTCTTCCACAAGGATCCCCAAAGTTTTTTATTCCTTTTTTACTTTTTTCACTTTCAAGATCGGAGGTTTGGAAGGGGAACATGCAAGAGAGTGTTCACAGAACACACTTATTGGATAAGTACCCTTAAAAAACCCACAAATTTAACTACTATTCTCCTGAAGAGGGAGGCCAGAAGAGTTATCAGTGTCCTTTAGATAAGGATTTAGTGCTTAGGACATTCATCCAATGCAAGAGATGTTCTTGGTTTATTTCTCCTCTGTGTGAGGAGACTTCAAACCAGGGTTTCTATTTATGTGCTTTACATTTCAAATACTTAATCAGCCCTTGAAGCTGAATGCAAACTCCAGATGGCCCAGAGGAAAGTCATAAGCACTAAATTACAGCCCTTGTTCACTCTCTTTTTCTGTATTCCATCTCGTCGTCTCCAACACAGTCCAGAACTGCTTTAGACCAAGCGGAAAAACTTCATACAATGCAGATGGGACTCCTCATACTCTCATTCCTCATTCCTCCGCTGTTACCTGGCTCCGTATGTCCACCCCACTGCTCCAGGTGTGAAAAAACAGCAGGATCCATATACACTCATTGTGCAGCTCAGTGTTTCAGTACTTGCCTGACTTGTCTTAGACTAAGAGAGTTTTAGTCCATTCCTCTTGCCTAAACTATTTTAGCTTAAACTTTGTGTTGATACTGTAAAAGCCCAGCAGTCTCTGCATAAGAAAAGCCCTGTTATGCCAGAGGAGAGTGAGGGAGGCTGTTCGCCTTGCAAAGTTTAGCCAGCAGTTAATAAGCAAAAAGCAGATTGTTTTAAGAAAATATATGAAATGTCATCCACATCGATGCAAGACAGCAATGGAATAGGCCCCCAGGACCAATATAGGACTCCTCCTTTGGCCACTTGATGTACTACTGTGTTAACCCATCTCTTTTCCTGAGGAAGACAGTCTGCACTGACCTTAAAATTGAGGGAGTCTTTGGAAGGGTGAGCAGGGAGATAAGATACATTAACTTGTCCTGTATAACAGTTTCAAGAGCTTTATGAAGCTCTTATGTATTAATACAGGCTACGGCTGTTAGTGTTACTGTGCCTGGATTAGTATAACTAATAAAATATTAATTAGATTTACAATAAATTCTTACATACCTATACACAGGGTGTTCTATTTCATAATTTGAAAGATTTTGTTTATAACAAAAAGAATGACTACTGTCCAATTTTTTAAAGAAAAATTTACATTTTTGATGTGGAAGGTTACGAGTTGTAATGACCGGTAGAAGATGCTAAAGTTTCAGTGTGAGAAATACCTAATCCAAACAGGACGGGGTTGAAGACACAGCCTTTCGTTCTTACTTTGCTTTTCTATTTCCAAACAAAATTCATGTTCAATTTTTTGACCTTTTGCCAGTATACCATTTCTCGTACTTACCATGTTCTTGTGAGAAACCTATTCCAACAGTCGGGTAACTAATATTTAAATATTAAAAATTTTTCAAGTAGCCCTTGTTATGGTCTTTTTTTTTTTTTATGAAATGACCTACCGAAAAAAGTTCTGGTTTAGGTTTTCTTTATTGACCTTTCAATGTCCTAAAAAATACACATGGTTCCAGGATACTCATCAGATCCTCTGCTACACAAACAAATGTAATTTAATTACCTCATTTTGTAGTCTAAGATTAAAGGTTGGTGATAATAAATGTCAATGTAAAAAGAACATTCAGATACTTAAGAAATGCATAAGTTAATTAACTATTAGTTTCCTTCTTAAGAAATTGCTTCTCAAAATCTGTTACCAGCAGTTAACAGCTGGTATATTAGCTAATGGGGAGAAACATTTCCAAGGACAAAGATAACATAAAAACAGTAGCTAACTTTAGTAGATATTTCTTTTTTTTCTGAAAACTGCTGATATTTTACAAGGTAGCAAGTATTCTTTAAAATAAGAGAATTTGGCAACAAGCAATACTGTAATATATCTATGTAACATCATTAAAAAATTTTTGGTTACAAAGACACATATAATTTTATTAAATTTAAGATGGCCTCTCATTCCAAATGTTACTATTTAAATTTATTGTATAATCTTGGGCATTAGTCTGATTCCAATAAGAATATTCAGCTCTTTCACACACACAGAAAATGATTGTTTTCTTGAATAACAAATGGTACTAGCATTAATGCAAATATTGTCAAAAAGGTGAACTTATTATTGGTGTATATTTTATCAAATGGAAAGTGAAGTGAATTAGAACTTGGTATCCCGAATTCACAGTTTGGTGTATCATAATGATTATAAGAAAATGTATTTTTTAAATTGTAACATGGGAATCTGTTTTCAGTGTTCATATGAAAAAGAGGATAAATGGAAGTAAACACTAATGTTCTTTTTAAAATCTGTTTGTGGTTTTGCTTTTCAATTTCGACATTTTTTTATTTAATAAGACCTCAAAATAGAGCTATTTAAAACGTTCTCAACCTATGCCATTACAGTAATACAATATAGGGTTTTGGTTTGTTTAAGAAAGCACACATTCATATTAAAAAAAAAATAAAGTTTCAATAAGCATTTTTCTTCATCTTTAAAAATGGGGAGAAGAATTTTCAGATGTGAAAAGTCTAAGAAGCAATTTCAAAGTAATCTTGTTTTCCTGAAGTGAACAACTACAGGTTTTCAGACAGAATGCCTGAAATGTTTTGAATACTTTTATCTACAAGGTGAAAACAAATAGATGGCAGTCCCTAGAAGCTTTGTGTCAGATTTATAATATGGTTGCATAATTTTGTTATCTCCAAGAAACTTAATAGAGTTACTACAACTATGGGATTGGCAATTTGTTTTCATGAATGTTTAGATTTTCCTGGGGGGAAAAGAAAATTAAAGGACATCAAAATCTATTATATTAACTAATAAATTATTTGATCTGTGAATTTTTGCTTCATATACCTGTATAGCTTAAGACAGAATAGCCAAAGAGTTCATGTGAACATGAAGTTTGCATTATAGCACCATATATATTTTAATTCATAGAATAGAACGATAGAACGGTTTGGGTTGGCAGGGACCTTAAAGATCATCTAGTTCCAACCCCCCTGGCATGAACAGGGACACCTTCCACTAGACCAGGTTGTTCAAAGGCCTGGTGAATCTGGCCTTGAGCACTTCCGTGGATGGGATATCCACCGCTTCTTTGGGCAAACTGCTCCAGTGCCTCACACACCTCGCAGTAAAGAGTTTCTTCCTATCATCTAATCTAAACCTACTCTGTTTCTCCGTATTCGTTGGAGGTCTGATTATGGAATGATAGTATGACTTTTAACTTAAAGCACAAATCTTTGTGGTTTATGGTTACAGCTCTTAAAAATTTTTAAAAGGCAAGCATCATAATAATTAGTAATATTTATAATTAATATTATTTAATCAGGTTATATTCATAAATTCAAATGAATGTGATAGGTAGAATGCTGAGTCAATGACAGTTTGAGACTAAATAACCCAAAAATTTCTTAATAAAGCAAAGAATGGCAAAATTTCCGTGACTCAATTTTTGTTTCCAATATGCTTTTAAAAATGAGTTTTTTCTTCTGCAGCATGTCCTGAAACACAATACAGATTTTCAGTATGGCTTGTAAAATATTTTCATGGTGTTCCTCCATAATCACATGCACTGCTATTTCAACAGTGCGTAACAACAAACAAACAAGCAAACAAATGAAAGCTTTGTGATATTTAGAGAAGGTCTAAGTGATTCAATTCACTCTAGATTTCACAACTGATAATTGATTTTTTTTCCAGGTTCTACCTCTGGCTCATTCTTTGACATAAGCAAGTTACTAAGGAATGCTTTAAAAATAAAAATCTGGGTACATTGATTACTTCTAGAAATAAATATAAGATGCTCAAAATAAAATCTGACAATGAATTCAGTATTTTACCCTGTTCATATCGTAATATATCTGAAAGTAGCAGAAAATGTGATAAGTGGTAAAATCTAGGGGAAAGAAAGAGAAAGGGTGGAACATTTTGAGTGATGACATTTGTCATCCCAAGTAATTGTTATTCGTGATGGAGCTCAGCTTTCTGGGAGAATACTTGTCTGCCATTGGGAATGGTGAACAAATTCCTTGCTTTGCTTTGTGCATGTGGCTCTTGTTTTACCTAATAAACTGTCTTTATCTCAACCCACAATTTTTCCTACTTTTACCCTTCTAATTTTTTCCCCATCCCATTTTCTCTGCATCCCACCAGGGGAGAGTGAGTGATTAGCCGTGTGGGGCTGAGCTGCCTACTGGGGTTAAATGATGACATCCCTTCTCTTTGGGAGTGTGAAGTACATGCACAGATTATTTTCTTTAGGATTGATTTAGACAAAACAGAAGAAAGATATATGCAATATTAATACGTATGCATGATACAAAGGCAAATACTTCTTAGGAAGAGATTTGTTACTCTGTAAAACATACCAAGTTACCAATTGCTTTACTATTCAATGATGAAAAATTCAGAGAAAATCCCAAGGTTAGTATTCCACAAACAACATGACTGACAGTTTAACAGAGTGCTGAGACTCCTCCTAACTCCATTGACTGTTAGTAAAAAATTCTAATTTCCCTTCAGAGATAATTAAGAAGATAATTTCATATTCCATTGAAATTAAATTGGAGACCATGTGAAAAGACATGAGAATAAGTAAGTTTATTTTATTGGGTTTTATCTTTATAATGGAAATTTTTTATCTATTCTCACTCAATAGTAATATAATGAACTTGTATTAACTGTTAGCATCTTGGAACCTCATACTATAGAATCTGTGTATATGAGTTCATCTATATGTGCAAAGGAAAACAAAAAAAAAAGTTAAAAGTTATTTTTCCAAGAATGGTAAATTAGGAGTCTGAACTCCAGATGGTAATCTTCACTGGACTAGATGTTATTTTCTCTACAATACGGTCTTATGTGCAGTAATAATACAATCTAGTCTTATTTTCTGTAAATTTTCTTACTTTTTTCTCTGGATATCTCTATCACTTTTGACAACAAAATTGCAGTGATTAGTTGGGACCAAACAAATATCCTTTGCACAGATGAAATCAGCATTGTTTTATTTGTTTTCAAACTCCTAGCAGTGCAGAGTTTTACCTAAGTATTTTGAGTATGTAATTTAAATTTAGTGCTTTGAACAGACAATTTCAGGGATAGAGCTTAACAACTTAAGAGAAATTGAAGGCTTTGGGAATGTTCACTGTAGTTTAGCTGCAATATTGCACTGGAATGTGCAAAATAATGCCGGGTTATATTTGAGGTTTTCTGTTGTTTTTTGGGGTTTTTTTAACATCTCCATTTTCTGTCTCCATCTTCCCTGTTTTACCTCAGTAAATGCAATATACCCGTGGGCTAAATCTTTGGCCTTTAAAACATTCCAGTTAGCAAAGCCTACCTCAATTTTAACACAGATTAAAATGGTATCAGTCTCATCCTTCTCCCTTTTTCTGCTTTCCCTTATATCCAAATCACAAAATCACAGGATCACAGAATGGGTCGGGTTGGAAGGGACCACAGTGGTCCTGGCCACCTGCTCATCTGGTCCAACCTCCCTGTTCAAGCAGAGTCATCCTAGAGCCCATTGCACAGAATTGTGCCCAGACTGGCACAGCAACTTTTAGAAAAAGTGTTGGCTTTGGCTCAGTTAACAACTTGAGACCTAGTGAGATTTTTTAACACCTTATCAGTTGCTCACTATCTTTTCTTTTTTGTTTTAAATATATGATTCATGGATAATGTGTTTGAAGAAAAAAAATAGATAATCTCTGATAAAAGACATGTTCAAACTCATTTGTTTGCATAGCTGAAAACATATCTGAATTAAATTGCAAAAATACATATTTATAGAGTAAAATTTTTAAATAGCTGCATTACCTGACAAATCACATGACTTCAGACAAGATTTTTGCATTATTTAGAATAAATATATTTTCTCTGATATCATATATAAATATGCTCTCTCTAATTTCATTTTCATTTGAGAGAAAAAGAAAACAGTTCTTGATACACACAAGCTGCAATGTATTTGGTCTTATACCTAAATGCCTGATTAAAAATTCATCTGGAACTTTAATCCCAGGCCATCAATGCCAAATATGAGCAAACTGAAATGTAAATTCATAGAAATTTATTGATCTTTTATTTTGTCCCAGTCAATCCTATAATTTATTCATGTCAAGATGCAAACACTTTTTTCTCTTTTCAGAATGAATAGTTTTCAGAATGCAACTTCTATTACGTTTCAAGAATTTTGGCTATGGTTGTAACAGTAGTAGTAGAATTTTACTATTTTTTTTACTATTTTTTTGAAAATCACAAAATCCTTTCTTAATTATATCCATCCTGTGAGAGGAATGATGCATTGGAGTCTATTTACTCAGCATGGTGTAGAACTAAGCAGCTATGTCTTGATATGCACAAACAGGTTGAGATGAATATCATTCATTCAAGGATTATGTTGGTATTAACTGTAAAATCTGCTATAACACCTCTGAAGTCGGAGAATGAGCTGTAAATAGAAGTGATCCAGCTGGAATTTATGGTCACAAAAACAAATTAATTTGTTTGCTTCTTCAGAAAGTGAAAATTTGATGCTTTTAATGAGAAACGGTGATCAGGATCTCTTTCACACTTCCACCAAAGACAAGAGTAAAGCTACACATAGATACATACTGTGGTAATAATTCAAATTAAGAGAGGTACCTTGAATATTGTGTTCAGTTTTCGGACCCTCCGTGGAAGAAAAACATTGAGCTGCTGGAGTGAGTCCAGAGGAGGGCAACAAATCTGTCAAAGAGTCTGGAGAAAAAGTTTTATGAGGAGCAGGTGAGGGAGCTGGAATTATATATCCTGGAGAAAAGATAATGGAAAGAAGGCAAGACCTCATTGCTCTTTACAAATAGTTGAAAGGAGGTTGTAGCAAGGTAGGAGGTTGGTGTCTTTTTCCAGGTGAGATGAGATGAGAAGAAATGGCCTCAAGTTGTGCCAGGTTTAGATTTATATATTAGGAAAAAAATCTTCGCTGCAAGGTTGGCAAAGCATTAGAGCAGGCTATCCAGAGAAGTGGTGGAATAAAAAACCCTGAAAGCATTCAAAAGTCATATAGATGCAGTGCTCAGAGACACGATTTAGTGGTGGACCAGACAGTGCTAAGTTTATGGTTTGATTTGATGAGCTTAAAGGTCTTTTCAATCTAAATGATTCTGTTATTCCTTCTTCTGTGTTACTCTGAAACTGAAAAAATGCAAACATGGAGGTCCAAATGAAAAACATTCGTTTCTCAGAGTTGGAAAAGACACTCATTCCTGAATTACATACTCTGAATGCTTTTAGGGGGTTTTCTGGAATGTTTTTTTTTTTCTTTGTTTTTCTTTTTTGTTTTTTTTTTTTTTAAATGAGAATTGGTTTACCATGTCATGTCTGGGCATTCTGCAGACTGATAAGAGCTGTGTTTTCATCCCCTGAGAGCAGAAAAGAATTCTGACTCTGATATTTCTTGGTTTATCAGAAAAAATAATACAGTGTTATTATCAGTATTTTCTCAGGTTTAGCTTTTAGGAAGTTTATATATAGTTTGACCATGTTTATGAGTTTGTATCTCAGTGACAAATATAAGGAGAATACCTTCTCTTCTAAGTATGAATGGGGACGAGGTCAATGCTATCACCACTCTTTGCTCTTTGCAGTTTTGCACTTTACCAGTACTGTGTAGGATTTCACAAAGAGCATTATTTTTCCAATGTAGAAACTATTCCAGTATTTTAATGCACAGTGAAATATGTAAATTTTATTACTTGTACATAACTTATGTTTACAATTTCTCTTTTGCAATTCCTAACAGGAGAGAAATTGCTATGGAATAAGAAGAATAATAGAAAACATTAACTCATAAATATCATTACTTTTTTATTTTTCTCACTGCTATATAAAAGAGAGTTGCAAAGTTATTTCATTACTTATATATAGAAATAGTACAATAAAAAAATCAGTCTGATGGTTCTAAAGTTAAAAAAGTAATTTTAAACTACCACAAAAAAAAGCCTTGTTTATTCTCCAGCAACAATCAAAGTATTGAAAATCAACTGCAGTATACCAATATGAGACTAAAATTGGTGAGTAACACCATTTTAATAGAATATTTTTAAGACTGTGCTTTCTGAATGCACTAAGGACTCAGAAAAATAGGAATTTGTTAGGATGCCTAAATATTATATACTGATACACACCCTACAGAATCAGTTAGCACAATAGAATGTCATTTCCTTCAGAAAAGGATAGAAGATTGACAAGATAATATAGATTTTAATATAGAACTGCAAATAAAAAAATATTGAGATAAATGTTTAGGACTTCATATGTGAGATAGGGGAATAGAACTGTTAAGTATGTTTTTTAAAAGTTGTCTTTGTCATTTCAATTCTGCTGTTGTCTCAGAAGTACTGAAATCATTGTTCTAACATTTTCAATTCCTTCTGGTTTTTTGCTTCAGCTTAACTTTTACTTCCTAACTCTTGTTTTGGTCTCTATTTTTCTTATTAAAGTAGTTTACCTTCCTTTTATTTTTGAGAGTGGTCATGCCAATTTTTACCGGTTTCTTGTCCTGAACTAGATACTTTAAAAGTATTAAATTCTATGAGTAGTTACCTTTAACGTCAGTAATGGTGTGGAAATTTATTTATGCCGCTCTAAAGCACACGTATAATTAATTTGGTACACTCCAATTAGCTGTGTGGGCGTGCGGTGTCACTTGTCCTACTCAATGTTTGCAAGCTTAAGGACATCAAGAAGTCTTTGATTACCACCAAAGGTTTTAAACACCATCCACCATAACATTTGAGCCTCTCCCCCTGCCTTAAGTATAAATGTTTACTATTGATGTCAATGGTGGCATCTACACCTGCTTTCTAATCATCAGGCCAAAGCCACAAGTCCGTTTCATATCTCCCACAGGGAGCTGCTGGCCTTTGAGGCACCTCATAGTTGGACAAAAGTGCTGTGACCTGTCACTGTCTCAGGACCAGTGTGTGTTGGAGGACAGCTTGTATTCTTTTCAACTGATGCAATGAGGTCTTGGAAGGTTGGCTCATTTTCTTCTGCCAAAAATCTATGCAACTAAAATAATTCCAAATTCCTGGGATTACTTTGATTTTGAATTTTTGCTACTTTTTCTTTTGACAGTTGCAAAACCATAAATTTTTCTATTTCTTGCCTTGTGTTCTTTAATTTCTAAGCTGTGTAGAGCAGGCCACTCATTCTTATTATGTAAAACAAATCCCAAAGCCTGCACAGTACTGACAAGTGCAAGACCTACATGTTTGCATTCTGTTTGTTGAAAAGTACAAAGACTGAGAGAGGCTGGTCTGTGTGTCCTGTTTGACCCCATGGTAGCACTCAAGACTAGGTTCTTCGTTATAGTACAGTAATTTGGAAGAAGTTTCTTCAGTGAAAACCTTCCTTTATTGTTTTCTCCTCTTTGTAACTTAGTACTTATCAACAAACATTGGGAAAACCTCACTACGTATTATATGGATTGAATAAAAGCCTGTTGTTTCTAAGAGTTATTTAGTAACCGATGTTCTACAAAAGACAATGAAAAATACCTCTTATAATGGAAAAGTAATAAAAGAAGAATTAATGCAAACAAAAGGATATCTATGGGTATAGAACTGGTGCTTAGAAACACTGAGTCTTTCAGCATCTTCTGATGCTACATGCAGAAAGAGAAGGTTAAGGATTTTGTTTCATCCACTGATTTCACAGCCAATACGAGGCTCTGCAAACTGCTGTCCTAGGCAGCATTTTTCCAGTGTCATGAGACGTGATCTTGACCAGCTTACAGTGTTTCCTATTCTCTTCTCATTATTTTGAGCTTTTTAATTTTTTTTAAAAATTTTATTTATTTGTTTTAATGACTGCAAGGACTTCAACGAAAATAATTTTCTCATGTCTTTCTAAAGTTCTTGGTATTAACGCAATTGTTGTGTAATATTAAGTGAAATATACTGGGGACTCAGATAAGGGAAGATAATTAGAATTTCGGATTTCCATATGCTTTTTTCATTTGTTTATTAGAGGTTTTAAAACAGCATAGTAAAAGCAAAACAATAGTTCAACAATCTTAAATCCCTAGATCATTTGGAACCAGGAGCATTTATGTCATCTTTCTCTTCTTTCTCCCTAAAATGCTTTTTTTTTGTGGCTTCACAGAAGTGATGGATAAAGTTCCCCTGGAAAATAATGTAAAGCCTAGTCACTAAAACACATAATAGGTAAGTGGGTAAAGATTTCCATTTTTCCCTGTGAGTTACGTAGCTGATGGCCAATTCACACCTGTACCTTTTTATGTTTTTAGTGCAACTTAGCTGACCTACAGATAGTCTACTTAAATGTTTCATATCAGAGCTAGAGGCAAGATAAAAGCCCTTATCCACCCTTCTCCTCAGAATAAATACTTCTAAATACACTGGAAGACAAAAAAATCTGTATTGGTAAGGTTGGTAGGAATCCAGGTTATAAGAAAAGGAAGAAGAAATTAGTCATGTGAAACACTACAGTAAGGTTCTGGTAAGGCTGAAACTTGCACATCTTCTTCTGTGGAAATTCACACAGGTATCTTAATCATTGCATCATAAACTTGCACAGATTGAGATGTTAAATGCAACATAATCTGAGAAGTCCTAGTTTCATAGAACTTGAAAGCACACAGAAAAGGCTGTGTAAGAACTTAAAATAATTGTACAAGTCTTATTTTGCAGTTAATTTGTTCTATTGTATTTGTTTGGATTTTGTTTAGTAACATAAAACACATGTAAATCCCTGTGGATTATTGCATTGTTCATTGTCATTTTGCTGCCTTTCTGCACTTTTTAGGTTTTCCTCCAAACGTCATTCTTGACACTAAGGAGAGCTCTGAAACCCAGATGCGTATTATCTTTGGGTACTCTCACATAGGAACCAATTGATATGAGAGAACCACTTCAGAATTAGGTCCTTGGTATCTGTCAAATGACATTATTCTAGGAAAAACATGCAAGGTAAAAGTACTTGACATAAATACTTAATCAAGAATTAGAGCCCTGACAAAGTTTTACTGTGTTATTAGAAAATTATTCTAGATCACAATATAGAAGGATCATCCTTCAGAGGCTTAAAGAACTTGAATTCATTTAAGTGTGACTACCAGCAATCCCTTGGTTTTTGCTCCCTCCATCCCTTAGCAGAAATTATTAATATTTACATATCACTTATTGCAAAATATTTAATAAGATACACGTCAAAGGCTATTGCAAATGCTCAAAGTGCTAAGTTCTAGCCTACTCCTTATATATTTTAGAGATTTTCTGGAAGGTTACTTGACTCTGATCCGATTCTAAACCTGTTTTTCCCAGGGACCTGGAAAGCCACATAGACTTTCCCTTCTTGTGGAACTGGGTTTGAGACATAGTAAAACAGATATGGACTTCCTAATACACTTATATAACTATTTAATTTAACTCTTCGATTTTAACTGTCTTAACTATGTACCAATTTTCTAATATTCTTTTCTATATACCACATATAAAATCGTTGCAGTGGAAATTTCATGAAAACGCCGACAGAAGTGTCCAAGTCAGTATTTTTAACAAAATGCAGTTCATACTGCAAAAAAAATAGCACTTTAATGGTCATTATTGCCTAAAATCATAATCTTTTGAATGACAATCAAGAGTGCACAGCATCAATATTAATATATTTTAATATATATATTTGATCTTATTTCTGGTTTTCACTAAGCTTCCAAAAGTGTTAATGTTCCTTTCGCAACCCTGTTGGTCAAATGAACTATAAAGCAGAGACTGTGGATTTATATCTTCTTTGGAATATATAGTTTTTTGGGGTTTTTTTGATAATAATATGGAGTATTTTCCTTGTTCAACCAAGCAAGAGACAATGCGCTCAAGTGAGTAAATCTAGTGTTTATTGCAGCCCCAGTGACCACCCTTTGACCACTGTTAAGCTCTTATCTGATGTTAAACAGGTCTAGTCAGACACCTCCCCTAGTAGGCTCACTTACTAGTTAACCAGGAAATTATTTTCCACACACTCCAGGAACCTCTTACACGTCATCCTCTCTGCTGTGTTGTACTTCCAGTGGGCATCGTGGCAAATTGAAGACCCTCACAAGTACAAGAGCTGGTGATGGTGAGAATTCTGCCAGCCATTTTGTAGAATGCATCGTCTGCCTGTTCATCCTGGAGAGGAGGTCTGTTACAGACACCTATCAGGACAACCACCCTGCTGCTCTTCCCTCTGAATTTCACCCAAAGGCACTCAACCTTGTCGTCATCATCATCATCATCATCATCATCATCATCATCATCATCATCATCATCATCAATTTCAATTCAATGAAAACCTGTGACTAAGATGCCACTTTAAATTTCAGTCTTCTTTAGTAGAGATATTTTGTCCCATCTTCATGAATATTCAGATTTCATCTTTCAATGCATGCTGGTATATAAGGCCTTTTTCACCAACGAATGATTAAAGCAATCAGAGCTTTCCAGAGTAGTAAAAAATCACAATAGTCACTCACATTCAGAACAGTCAACTAAAATTCTGAATTTGATTTGTTTTGAGGCTGAAGGTAATGCAAAGAAGCATTATAGCAACAGCCACATGCGTCTTGACGTGTACATGCATGTCTTCTAAAAATCATTTACTGTGCAAACCCTATACTACAAGAGCTACTAGATAACCTTACACTGCTGAAGTCTACATTTCTCATCTCTTAAGGCATTATTTCCCAAGGAAATTATTACACAGAAGATACATGTTTATAAGGTTCTAAATTCATTTATCAAAATTTAAATATGAGCACAATGTAGTAAATTTCACATAATGCCAAATTATTTTTTAAAACAATCTTTACGTGATTACTTTGTAATAATGTTTAAATTTTTAATTGCTAATAAGAGTGTCTTAAGGAGGTGTGAAATACAAGGACATAAATTGGTAGGCTGAATAAAATCACCTGCAGGTATTTTTCTACATTTGCTCACTAACAAATCAGGAAACACATTTAAATCAAGATTCCAGTAAAACTAGCAAATCCTCCTTCTCAATTTAGGAAACTTATTACTGTCAGCAGTGAAACATGTCACCCAACTTGATGCTGTCTTTGAAAGCTTTTTTTATTGATATTGTTTATTGATGCGTATAGACAAACTGCACACATCCTCATGGCAATACATCTGTGTTACACTCTGCGAATAGAGAAAACTGACTAAAAGGAAAGGCATTCAGTAATCCAAGCACAGAAACCAATACCAAGCAGTAATTGGAAATGATGTGTTTGCTTGGGAAATGCTGAGAATACCGCTTTTTTTCTACTGAAGAGAAAAATAAAGTAGGCAGTAAAACAGCAAAACCTTTTTCTTCTTAGGCACAATTGATCTCAGTTTGAAGAAACAGCAGCAGACAACACTAAATACAGTTCTTCAGCCTCAAAAATATCTCCCACAAATATTAGAAGACATCTTAAGATTAGCTAGATAACATTAGACAATTCAGATGGAGTTATTAGGTTATGGGTGCATAGACTTAAACTCACATTAACAGTAATGAAATATGCCTACTAAGAATAATGGCCCTTTCAGAAGAGAGTACATCTAATCAAGAGTGTTATGCACCATCGAGTTTTTGTTCAAGGGGCTTGCTGTTTAATAGCTGTTTGGTGGCATTTGGAACTGGATGCAGTTATTAAACAACGTAAAAAGCTAATTTGATTCTTGGCAGGAGGAGTTAGACCTTTTGCTCTCACTCAAATTCAAATAAAATGACCCTCAAGTAAAATAGCTGCACAGAAGGAAGGGATACACATGTGATAATGAAGAAACTGACAGCCTATTATTTGCAATCCTGCAATCTTCTGTTGGAAAATGAAACTGGAAAGAAATGTAGATATATTTCCAAGTACTCTGAATCTGAAATAATTCTGAACAAAATATGGAAAATGGAGACAAAATTAAGAATATTTTCTGTAAAAAAGGTTTGTTTTGCTTATTTTTCATTCATCTAATGAGTGTATACTACAATATAGCTCATGACAGTACATTAGAAGTTATTACAACATCAGAAAAACTATAGGATGGCAAGATGTCCCTGGCCTGGCACCTTTATTCAAGAAAACCACTCCTGAAATTAGTTTAGGATGATATAAGAACAGTATTCATAAGACGCATGCAACTGGTTCATTAATGAATCCTTTCAGGAATTATGAGGTTTATTTTAATTTTTACTTGGTTTCACAGTTTCAGAATAGAGTTCAACATAAAGATGTAATGAAATCAATAAAACAATTAGCTTTTGCTAGAAATAATGGAATCATTCCCCGTACCTTCTTTATAAAATAGCAAACAAAAATATAATTACCACAGACGTCTACAAAAATCTGATCACTTATACTCAAAGGTGGTCTACAAAGACAATTTAGAAAGTTAGAGTAGGCATTCCATAGCTGCCACACCACTGTTATTTATTGCATCCATTTTGGGAAACCTGAGGTTCATCTGACCAAACAGATACAGATAAACAAGCAAACACACATCATTATAACATGGATGTGAGCCCCCAGGGCCTATTAATTTAAGTTTTGTGTAAAAAATTTAAAATGTCTAGCTCGGATTTTGCTATCCACATTCCGTTAGATGACTTCCAGCCACAATGATTGAGTATGTCTGGTCCTTCTGTGGGCCGGGTCAAAGACATACAGTTTAAATTGCCTCTGAAAACACTCATATTTGATTTTAAAAATTCATAGAATACTAAATCTGTTTTTCTATCTGTGTATACTTAACTAAAGTGGGTCCATCTGACCTCCCTGTGCATGCCAGCCAGTTTAAAGCCCATACTGACAGTCTGGCTTTATTGTAGATCACCTGAGAGTACAGGACTGAAATTGTGTGGAAGGATTTAGGGCTTTATTGTTGTGTAAATGTGGATGGTCATACAAGCTTCAGCTCAACTCAGAACAAGTTAATCATCCAACCACTGAGGTTTGCCCCTTGTTTCTCGGGATATATTTTCAAACTAAAAGGGAATAGATTGCTTTCAGTATTTGTATGAAATTTTCATACTGTTAAATTATTAGCATTGCCCTTGATCCAGTTTTAGCCTGTCCTAACTTTCAATCTTGAACAAATGCTCGGGTGAGACAAAGTTTGCATGTAACTGAGATAATTCTCACTAGATAACTTGGGTATGGCCACCCTGTTTGATCAACATGGACACAAGCTGTGCCTTGAAACTTATTTTTAAGGTCAGAGAATTGTTTCTAATTTGTTTTGTTTAGTATAGGCAGATTCTGTATGAATAGCATAGTGTCTGTTTCATTTCAGAATTTTCAACTCCTACCCTCAAAAGGCAGTATGGGCAAGACTGTATCAATTTATGCTCCATCCTGTGTAGTCCTCTAACACTGTTCCAGGAGGCACTGGGCTATGGCTCAGCGTTCCCTCCCTGCAGACCCTCCAGACTAACATGCTCTAACAATTTTACTTACATGTGTCCTGGGAGAAACCCATAGCCAAGTATCATTCATATCATGAAGACATTCAGACTTGGCCTCAGAGTTAGAGGATAGCTACAGGCTCTGTTTTACATAACTGTTTATTCAAGCTAAGTTAACATTCTTCTGTGCTGAATTATGTTGTTTCAAACGTGTGGACTGCCACCTCAGTATGCTTATCAATTATGGGATTGTGATGAGTACCGCATAGGACTCAAATCAGTGATTCTTTCTCTCCACATTTCAAGATTCATATTTTAACTTTACTTTTCCTCCAAAATGTAAATGAGCACTCAAAATATCAAGATTACACAAAATTAAAGGTTTCAGAAAAATTCTATTCAACAATATCGTTAATTTTCATTTGATTTTTTTAGAATTAAAAAAAATATATATAGAATTAGATAGGGAATGTTTCTATCTTGAAGGAGTAACATGGAGAAATTTCATGCATCCATTTCCTTTCATGTGTCAAACACTTTAGTCACACTATGTCTAAGACTACCATAGCATTATGCGTGTGTTCTCATTTGCATAAATCTTTATGAACCCATACAGGAAAAAAAAATACAGTATGATAACCTACTACTGTTATTAGCTTAGTCGATAGGATTTAGAGCATGGTATTTTCTTCCCGACTGTTTGAATGGATGTCTCCAAATAAAATTCTGAGATAGATGTGGCACATAGGAGGTGATTCCATAAAGTGGCTTTTAGCAATCACCAATTAAGTCCTGATAGCAAAAAATGCCAGAACTCCAGACTCACAAAGGTCTGAATTAATTGCCGTCAATGCCTCAGATGTATTTTAAAGAAAAACTGGCATTGAGGAAACCTGTTGAGGAACAAGTGCTTATGGGATTTACAAGCATTGTTTTAGAAGCAGATATGAGAAAGTACAGGCTAGTTTGGAAGGAGACTTAAAGAAACCCATGTACATAAGAGAAAACCAAGCACACCATAGCGTCCCTTCTGCGGCAAAAAATAATTTCACATATAGCTTATTCTTAATTTTCTCAGTCCTTTTTAGTTTTTTATAATGCTTTGAGAAAATGTTTGGAATATTTTAAGACTAGAGGGGTAGAAATGTAAGTGGTTTAGATCTTTTAATTGTGGTGCTCTTATGGGAAATACAATTTCTGTCATAAAGTATTTACCTCACGAGGTATGCATCCAAGATTTCCCACACAATAAAGGGTGACATTTCTATAAGTATCACTTCCATTTCAATACATAAAGGAATTAAACATAATTAACCCAGAGAATACTTTTGTCACATTTTCAGCAAACTTTTTCTGAAATTATTTTATCATTTTCTCCAGAATGTCCGAGTTTCTCTTCTTTATGAAGTACCAGCAGTGAATAAGCAATTTTAACCACTTCAAATTCTTAGGAATATGAAATTCGGTATCACTTCACATAGAAAATCCGTTCTTTTTTAAAACGTGAAACACTTTCAAAATAGTTTCAAATTCTTGAAGGAAGCAATATCAATATGAAATCCTCTGAAGAGTTCAAAATACTTACAACAATTAATTCCTTTCATAATTATTTCAAAATATCAAGAGAGACTTTGACACTGAATTATGTTGTTTGTCATACTGCTACTTATCACAACAAAGGAAGTAAAATTTGGAGAAAATCAAATATAATCCTATTATTCTCATCAACCTGTCATTTGCTGTAGTACTTACCTTAATTTTATTTTAGCACTATTCTGTGAATCCACATAATGTGTAAATTAAGATGTTAAATGGGTTAGGCAATTTTAAGATTCTGATGTGTTTAGTAGGAATTCAATGTCAGCAAAATGCAAAAGAATTCATAATAATTTTTAACTGTCAGTTCTAATATTTTTATGTTTCTATTTAGGGGTGTTTCTGCCAAACTACAGTTTCAGATGCAACAGAATATATTATCTGATAAAAGTCACATTCATTTAACAGATTACTTGAAGAAGAATTTTGGCACCAGATATCAATGCTGAATTCTGGATGCACTCAGAAGTCACTCTCTTAGGGATTTGATCAATGTTTTTCCTCAGAAATGAAATAAATAAATGAGCTTTCAGAAGACCTTCATTAGAATCCACCCAGAAAGAAAGAATTTTTTTCCTGTAAAAGACAATATTCCAGGCTTTCGTATCAGGTGGCAGATAATAACACACCCAGTTGTAAATACTGGTCCTGAATCTTTTCATACCAAGCACAGTCCAGTAGCAATCCTATTATAACTCTATTTTTCTTTTCTAGGTCATGCCCAAAATTAACCACAGACATGGCATCTTAGGATGCCGACATTGAATCCTATACATGTAGTATCTAATTGTCAGCTCACTGTCAGGATCATTTTGTACTGTCCTAAAGAGCTCTCTTCAAAACAATTGTCCCACAGAAAAGCTCACTCCTCAGCAGTGTGGGTGGAGGCCAATTTGTTGTCCTTTGGGTTTGGGCGAAGCACCAAACCCCCTTTTTTTCCAGCAATATCTTCATAACTGTGGAATTCTGCTGTCTCTGAGACATACACAGAGTCATGGTATTTCAGTACATATCTCCCACACCCTAAGGGAAGACTCAAAAGTATTCCTTTCACTTGGCTTTATATCATCAGCAATTTTCATTTTATAGAGAGAGTTGAAAATAGGATTTTTTTCTGGTGGCAAGTCACAGCTAGAATCCAGATTGAAGAATACAAAGATTTTGGAACACAGTACAAAGTCTAGGTGAACTAAGTCAAGAAGCTTAGATTTTTTTCCATCAGGTCTTCAGTAATTTCCTGTTCCTTTGTGAATAAAATATATGTTTTTTCAAAATGCAAAATTATTGATATTTTCTGTCTGTTTTTCAAGATAAGTCTGAGTGTCTTTTCAATGATTGTATTCCAAAGGTATTCTATTTTCAATTTCTCCTGAATTAAGGTGAAACTGTTAGCAAAGTAAAAGACCATAATTTTCTTTAAAAGTCTTTGAATCTTCAATCTGACAGTTTTGACAGTCCTGTTATCAGGACTGTTATCAAGTGATGATTGCTAGAAGCCAAAATACTTGATTTAGAATAATGTAGCATAAGTAATAATAGAAATCAGGAATACATAGAACACTGCTTTAAATAAGTCAGCAGACTTCAAAGGCACTTAAAAAGTTGTTGCAACTGGATTACTTTTTTCATACTGAAAAATACTTCACACCTAGTCACCAGACTTGTGATGACACGTCATATTTTGAAGCTGTTCTTTTCCAAACTAATTTTGCCCTCATATCTACTTCCCTTTCATTCCAATGAAATCATGTTGGATATTGATTAATAAAAGCCACTGGGGAATTTAAATTCTAAACAAAGGAGATGTTTTTTGGAGCTTTTGCCAAGACAAAATGTTAAACCATTTTAAATTTTTCAGACTCAGGGGGTAAACCTAATATTGTGCTTCATTTTAGGTGACTGGTCACTGCCCTATCACTGTAAATAAACATTTTCAGATTGTAGATAGAAACAATCCACTCAAGGATTTCACTTTCAATCTGCATTCATGGTGCTGAAAATTATTAAAATGCAATAGACTAAGAGGTTGGCAGGAACAAGAATAAATCTTTTCTCAGGAATCTTTTAGAAAAAAAAAAATTGCATGATTCTGTTAACAATAAGGTGGAACAGGCATATAGGATTAAAGGTTTTAATTTCTACTGCATAAATATACTTTCGATTGTATCTATCCTACATTTTAAAAGATGCCTGTGAAACTCATTACTCCTGGAAGAGCCTTTTAACAGGGAAAATTAATGACTTGTACAAACAGCATTCATGTTTGTACATTCCTGTCCATCACCCTCCTTTAAAATGGTGAAAATAAGTAAATTGTGCCTCTTGCAATTTTTTTGCCCTGTAAGGTGTTTTGCAACTTCTAGAAAGCTGTTTCAGGGAACTGTCAATCTAAGAGTGCTCTACTTTCTCACAGACTGAGCAGAAAAGCTACATCCACAGAAGGAAAGAATACTAATAATGTATGTAAAAGAATCTGAGAGGGACAATGGGCAAAATACTCAGAGATTATCAAGATAACTGTGACTCTGCTATTAAGTGTATTAAATATTTCCAGTTGTTTGTTTTTCTTTGTTGTTCAGCATTTGCCCCCAAGAAAGTGCAGTGATACAGACATGTTATGTAACAGAGCATGTTATTTTACTTACAGTACTTTTTTCTTTAGTAAAACTCCTCTGTAGTATCAGTAGAGTATCATACTATATTAATTTTATCTGAACTGATATTTTTGATGAAAATTTATTTTAGATTTCCTTAACGTATTAGCTCATTGTGTAATTTTTTTGAAGGGAGAATATTTCCTTCTTTTAGATTTAAAAACAAAATATTTAAAAACAAAATAGGAAGAACTGGCAATGTAGGAAGAACTCTGCTATGCTGAAAGAACAGAAAAAAATATATACAATGCTTTAATGTGCTATGATGTTTCTTTCCAGACCCCTTCTTCCTACATGCAATCGAACATGCTAAGCAAAACCACCTCCATGCAGCATTGGTGTCCCAAAGGAAAAAACGTGGGGATGAAAGGATTCCTGCCTTTATTCACATACTGCAGTTTAAATTAATTAATTTAGAATTAATTTTGGATTGTCCAATAACCTAATCACAGTGCTCCCTCCTGATTTGTTGGGTTAGGAGTATACAAACGTAGAGCAGCGTACCAGATGTCCTGGCTTTGTATAAAAGAAACTATCCACCAGTATATTTCTGACAGTGTCAAGAAAATCTGCAGGGAAATGTCTGGGCCATATGTTTGATGTTGCATATCAGGCAAGAACTGACCTTGTAGATAGAAATGTTCAAGCCAAGAGCCTTAGAAATGTCCTTTTCATTTGCTTTGCTTGCTCTGTATTCAGCATACAATAAGCACTCTAGAGGATTGAGAGCTGCTGTCTGTCACATGCGAGAGGCAGTAATTGCTCTCATTTCATCTGCCACTGCAAGTAAAAATGCAGATTCAGCCGACAAACCATCTAAATTTGGCTGAAGGATGGAAAGCAACTTGGCGGATCAGAAATTAAAAATACTACAAACCTTCGTTTTGTTACTCTGTCTTAACACAAGTACTGAGCTGAATTCAGCAAACTACACTTGCAGAAAGTCATAAAACAACAAGTCAGGCCTATAAATTTTATTATAAGAAAATAACTGAATCTCTCAAATTATACCCATAATCAAAGACAAGTGGATATCTTGCAGAAATTCAACTTTTAAAAAAATGAACATTGCCTTCTCCACTGTAATGTCACATAATTTTTGAAAGCACTTTGTAGAAGTGTGGTTTAAAAGGCCTACATATTTAAAGTTGTCATAATCTGTCATAATAAGGATCCTACTGGGAAGAGTCAGGCTGATGGACAGTCGTTGTATAGACCCTTCTTTCAGCTTGGCAAAGAGATTTCCAAATGCTTCCAAATGAACAAAATGGACCCAGGTGAAAAAACCCGCTTTCTTTTGGAGCAATAATATCCATTTAAATAGAGACTACTGATGTGTTTCACAGAGAAATGTAAAGTCTATAGACTTTCAGCAATATATGTACAATCTGACTATGTCATATTCAGTAATTTGTTGTCCTGAGTGAATGCTGCTTGAGGGGTTAAGGGATGACAGAGATACTTCTCTCTCTGGGTGAAGTATTTCTTAATGCACACGAGGATTATTAATGCATCTTTTATTTCTGTCAGCCCTTCTTTACACCTAGCAAAGAGAACACATTAACACAAAGCATACCAATTTACAGGTTGTATTATCTCAAATGACCAGAAGCAATAACTACATGTAAAACATGTCTCAGGTTTCAACTGTAAGCAAAACTATCCCATCCTCCAACATGGTAAGAAAACAATCCTATCCCAGACCGCCAGAGAAGAGCACAACCCTAAAAAATGGAGTAGCTTGAGTGACAGATGCAGTTGTTGAAACAAAACAAATGGAAAGGCCAATGTGTAGGCCTTAGACATGCTTACTTTTGGTAGTATTGAGTCACTATGTTTGAAAGACATTCCTGTTAAAAATCAAACTATAGTGTAATATTGTAGTATTGGTAATGTTAGCAGTGCACAGAAATCTAAGCCACCTAACTACCTAAGTGTGGTAAGGTAGGATCAACCTATAGAAATAGCTTACTTTATTGACATACAAATTTTCAAGAGGCAAAGAATTCAGCAGTTGTTCTGTAAGTGTCCTTCAAACCAGGAGGAAATGGAAGAAGCTGTGAGTACGCCTCCAGCGTAATGGGAGACGGCATTTATTTTCCAAATTATTTTCCAATTCTGTGCATATTCTTTTCAATAAAATATAATATATAAAACATAAAATATATAAAATATATTATAAAATATAATTTAATCTTAATTACAGAAAAGTTTTAGTACATATTTTGGAGTTTTCCAGGGGGGTTGGAAGAGTTCAGAGTTGCTAGTGCCGTGGCTAGAAGACATAGGAACAGTGTAAGAGGTGGGCGATGGTAGCTGCTACTGGAAGAAGGATCTTCTGGTAGAAGAAACTATGCACATGTCTACAACTGGCAAAAACAAATCCCACTGAATCGTTTTCAAACTTTAAAATGTAAATGAAGGTTACTGCAGGAAGGGCAAGTCAACTAGATGGTCGGTTGCTAGAGGAAAGACTATAAAACCATTATGATTATAAACTAAGGATTAGTTATTATTACCCCTCTTTTTTATTTATACCTTTGTCGGGTTTTTTATATCTCTTGAATAAAAGCATTATTTTTTAAATGTTAATTCATGCTTGCACATGGCAAACTTAACTATTTGAGTCCCAAAAGCTTAATACAACTGTCCCAGGTCTGCCTGAGCTGGTGTTTTAGAAGCAAGCCCTTAAATGTCATTTCAGCCTTTGTTGCTATCTATCAATTCTTGCCAGGAGGATTACACAATCTTTTTTAGAAAAAGGATTATATCAAATTAAAAAATGAATCCAATTATCAGATTGATAATATTCTTTCTAAATTAATCCTTAGGCTCCATAGGACAAATTTGGATTGTGGCAGTTCTGTTTAGTTAACAGACCTCAGAACAAAACATAGAATTTTCTATTCAGTGGCATTTGATAAAGGAAAATTCCAACCATGTAACAGATGCAACAAAGTCACTTGCAGGTTATAGTGAATGTTGATACTATGGCTTAAAGGTGTCCTGCCTGAATTATATGTTGATTAAGGTGAGAAAACAACCTGATTCACAACACTGAACTTTCTTACAAAGGGCTTAATATAGGTATTAATTAAATGAACAATGTCAATTAAAGAAATAATCAATGGGTGCAGATTAATAAATATCTGCTGCTAAACAGAGAGACAGTATTGTATAGAAATGCTGAACATTTTGCAACAATTCCTGTTGAAATGTCTTAAATGTTTGAAAAAACTGTTCTGAATAATGGTCATAGAAGAGGGAGTTTCAACCTAGTTGAGAGTTGATAACTTAGAACTTAAGTTAATGATTTTTAAGATTCCAGGATTAAATGTTGAAGAATCTCTTCATGGGTTAGAGGTTATTTGCTTGTGAGTGTGTAACCATAGATGTTGCTGAAGCCATCAAAGGCTTTTAACAATGCAGAAAAATCACGAGTTTCTGTATAAGGTATGGTGATATTAAGAGGCGAGAGAGTAGAAATCATAGCACAAAAGAAAAATTAAAAAATACAACAACAAAACCCAGGATGCAGAACTGGTTTTTAACAAGAAATTGCGTTTCTCACATTTTTTAAGATGACGGTTCCATTCATTTCTCTCACTGTTAGTTCTTCAAAAGCTGTTTAAGAAATGGGGAGTCACTTTTCTCACCTTAATAATTTCCTGGAAGAATACCTCATAATTACAAAAAGTCTTCCCATTTCAGATATTTTGGGTAAGAAATTGTAAATATATATAATCAATAAATAGACTCAATGCATAAATCAGATGTCACAAAGATGTTGAAAATTGCAAAGGTTAATGCAATTAGTTTTGTTTCCTTGAAAGCACTAGTTCAAAATTCAAGACTCAAAATTCAAAAAATTTTTAAAATACAAATTAGAAAAAAAAATGCAACCAGAGGGGTACACAAGTTATGCTCCAAATAAAGACAGATTCTATACATATATATGGTAGTTCAGTGTTAAAAGTTTTTTCATCTAAAAATATATTTTGAGGGCTTAATATTTATATGCTTCTATGACTCAAAGGGACAGATTCATGTCTGCTATATCTTGTAAAAATTTATCTGCAGTCCTCATATCATGGTTCTGACGAAGTTTTTTTTCAGGTCTCAAAACTTTACTTAAAACTAAATCTTCCGATTTCTCTTCCAGTACTTTTTATCAAGCATTATTATGACTGCAATCCATGAAGCATAGTAAACTTCTATTATTCCCAAAAGGGGAAATGCAAAATATGAATCTAAATTGCTAGCATGATGAATATCTATGAATATATAAACATTTAAAACTACAATGATGTTATAGAGAAAAAGATATTTCCCTAGAGTATATGCTCAAATAAGGAAGACTGGACAAAAGAGTTATCTCACAGAGAAGATAGGAATTGTGAACAGCTTTTGAATTAAATAGTTTCCCTAATCTGCAGCAACCTAATAAAGCCTCTTGATGAAGCCAATTGCCAAGACAATCTCTTCTGTGCAAAGTCTGTAAGAAGTAAGTTTAGACTGGAAATAAGGGAAAGGATCTTCTTTCCTTTAGGAAGAATTCTTGCCCTTTTCATACTGCTATCCTTCTGTGCACATTTTAGTGGGCAGCTTTTGTCTTAATATTTTCTCCACAGCCCCACGACTTTAGAGGGGAAGCTGAAACACTTGCTAAATTAATTAGTACCATATGATGTTACAGTCATAGTGAGGAGTAGCATAACACTCAGCATTTAACCTAGCATTTGGGGTAAAAAGGAAGGAGCACCCTTTCCTTCTCTACCCCGTCTCTGCTTCTAGCACTTTGTTCTCATCCTTCTGTGCTTAAGGAATGTAGCTCTGGCTGGAAGGATTTTGTGCATATTTTCCTCCCCCCATAGATTCTTTTCACCCTACTTTCATTGACACATAATCTGAAGCTGCCTGACACACTTGTTTTGTAATACATCTAACTAAAGAGCAGTCTGGGTTTCTATCAGTGCATCAAGTCCAAGATGATTTCTTATAAAACTGGAAAATACGCTTTCAGAATTTTCTCGTGTTCTCAAAGACATGCTTGATCCCACTGAAATGAAAAATAAAACAAGAAAAACCTTTAATTTAAATTGCTACAATTTGGACACTAGAGAGATTTATTTAAGATACTGTCAGAAATTATTTGAATCACTGAACTTTACAAATCATGCCTCTGACACTTGTAACCTTAAATACTTTTACCAGTTTGAAAATTTTTGCTGCTTCAACAAATATTTTCTATTGCTACTTACTGTAATCTTTGGGAAGTTTTGATTGCCTCCCCCTTTACTACTACCTGGCACTACAGTATACAGGTACTTCTTGTGATGGTTAATTCATACATAGTTTCAAAGTAAAATACAATCATAAATGGTAGAATCATAGAATATTCTGATTTGGAAGGGAGCCACAAGTATCATCGAGTCCGACTCCTCGCCCTGGACAGGGCATACCCAAGAATCACACCATGTGCCTGAGAGCACTGTCCAAATTCTTCTTAAACTCTGTCAGGCCGGTGCTGTGACCACTTCCCTTGGGAGTCTGTTGTGCCCGGTCACCCTGTGGGTGAAGCAGCTTTTTCTAATATCCAACCTAAACCTCCCCTGACAACTTCAGGCCATTCCCTCGGGTCCTATCATTGGTCATCACAGAGAAGACATCAGTGCCTGCCCCTCCTCTTCCTCTCACAAAGACGTTGTATACTGCAATGAGGTCTCTCCTCAATCACCTCAAGATAAAGGATCCAAGTGATCCTCAGCCGCTCCTTGTAAGGCTTCCATATGGTTAAACATAAGAAGAAAAAAGGTGGCTGACGTGTCAAAACAGATATAAGTTCTACCCATTAAAAATGCAAGTCAGCAAACATTAAGAGGCAATCTAACACTTTTACATTATTAAACTATTTTGCATGATTATACATATGCATAATTTGCATGCCAGATGAATGTGGAGTGATATACATACAGCAGACACACACCTACTGATCCAGAGTGGAAGTTACTGAAAAGTGCTGTAAAGTTCCCTTTCTAGTGATAGTTCTTCCCTGAGGGATGATACGTACTCATATTCCACTTGATGGGAAATGCTATGATGCTGCATGATCCCGAAAAATGCCAGGCCTGTCTACCTCTGGCCCCGCCTGGCCAATTTATTACAAAATTCTAAAAAGCTACCAAGAAGCACTCTTTTAGATTTGATAACTAAGATTTTTAAGTTTCTTTGTGCCAAAGATAAGAAAATTAACAAAAAAGATCTTAAGTCCTGTACTAGACTTACAGCTAGTTTCAATGAATTTATAAAGATATAAATGGAACACAATTTAAAAAAAACCCCACAAAGTTATAAAGAACCTTATAAAGGATATATTTAGCACATCAATAAGAATACATGAGTACTGACAATTGTCATTGACATTTTGTAAAACTGATTTATTCTTATATTTTTTTTTCTCAGATTGTCTGTAAATGTAACTTTATCAATCAAGTAATATTTTTGGAAAATTTATTAAAAAGCAATACCTTTAAAAGCTTTAAAAAATTATGAAAATTATCTACAATTATTCATCTGAATTCTGTGAAGTTAATTAGCCTTGAGATGCCTTCATTTTAAATATGAAAAGCATATATTGCAGTTATCCAAGATTAACCTGCATCAGATCTCAAAGGGAATTTCATGTAGTCATACATATAGTGTCAAACTTGTTGAGAATGATTACAGCAAGAATTTCTAGCACTAAAGACCTCCTGACATCTTTTTTTATCTCTGTAGTTTACAGTCATGATGGATTTTTAATTGATTTATACATATGTGCGAAGACTATTAATTAATAATTACTGTCCATAGGGAGTCACATACAGACCTCAGTTTCCTTACATCTCTAGCCACTCATTTAGGGCACGTGATGGTTGTGCATGTCTGGAGTTAAGTCTACAATAGTATTTCACACTTTGGATAGAGCTGGGTAAGTGGGGTTATTAGTTTTCAAATTATGTAGTGGAGCAAGACTGATTTTACTAGGCTTTATAATTGCTCTATTTAGGACTCTTTTAACCATAAAGCTTTTTTGATCAGTAAGATGTGTTTCACTAAAAGAGCATGTCTCCTATAATTTTTATCAATCCTGTCATTCCCTTATCAGTCAAGCATAAACAGTCCTGCATAAGTTACATCTTAAATCATTATGTTTTATTTAGAGCAGTTCTATACACACTTCCATGTAATTTAAGGGCAGCTGAATCTATTAAACTGCAAATTCTTCACAAAATTATGAGGATTTTCTTTATTATTCTTTCCAGGCAGTTTCTAAAGGACTTCAGTAGAATTTTTGCTCGCTTTTTCTTTTTATTCCTGCTTTTCTTTTCCTCTGGATTTTTTTTTTCTCTTGAGAGAACAGGACTCTCTTACTGTAGAAGGCACAAAATAAGCACCTAATTATTACATTAGGCATTGCTTCTACCTGGCAATGACAATTACATTTGCTCAGGGGAGGTGGAGAGGATTGTTGGAATATTATTATGAAGAGTCATGTAACAGTTATCATAATCAGGACAAAACAACCTGTTATTTTCCTTAATTCAATTTTGTTTTTTAACACCAGCTATTCAATAGACCCAACAGACTGGGCCTAAGGGATATTATTTTCACCTGCAATATTTTTATTTTGGGTGATTTGTAGCAATCATTTAAACTCACATCTGTTACGTCAGATGGCGCATAAAATACAAGCACTTTGTTTTTTTTCAGATTGGAATAGTTGTGATTGCTATTGATAATATTTACGCCCTTTTTCTCAGAAAACCTACATCCTTGTTCACGATCTTTCATAGGCAGAGCAGGATTATGAATATTGGCTTTCCTTGGTCCAGTTCTATTCAGTACAATTCCACAACATTCAACGGCTGTACCTACGTGTGACCTTGGCATCTGGATTTGCACTATAATTAGTGGAGATCACCAATGCACCCAGTGTAGTCCAGCCTCACGACAAACACATCTCTAAACTCCTTTAAGCTGGATTCCCAGCCTCATAAGGAGATATATTTTAGATATTGTAGGCAAGACTCAGTTCTCTAAAAATTGATTTCTTACATATTTTTTCTACCTTATTGCATCCTGTCTGGTCTTCAGCTGCCACCAAGAAAGCCACAGGTCTTCCTTAAGTTCTGTATTTTATCTTTCAAACATCTTCAGGTGCCTCAGAACTATTAGGGCATCAATAATGATGCTAGACAGATATGCTTAGACAGGTGAATCCCTCATGAGGCTATCTGGATATGAACTCTATTATTCTGGCTGAAAATCTCATTCCCATTCTCATACTGTTTTCAAAGAGATATTAGAGCATGAGGAGTTCAGCCATACTTTTTCTGAGCACAGGCTGACAACACCTGTGTTGTGATGACAGATAGCAGTGAAGGCTTATAGAAGACTACAGGAAAAAAACTGTATGATGGAAAGTGTACCAAAGTACTACTGGTAGAACCAATCTCAATCTTCTTTACATGACATTTTTAAGGCACAGATAAGTCAAATGTCTCTGGCAGTGAATGTAGTGATCCAAAATTAATGCTCAGGCTTGGGTTAGATAATATTTTGAAGTGCATTCCTGCCTTTCATTCATATGTTGCTCAAATTGTAGAAAAGAGAACAGCAGAAATTAAGATTGTGGTTTGTGTTTGTTTAAGGTATCCTTTCTTTTTGTTTTTAGGCTAAAATGGAAAAATATTCATCAGGTATTTGCCACTCCTGAATAACACAGCAAGTAGCCCATAACTCTGAACTTTTATAAAAATGTGGATAAAAAAATATCAAATTTATATATATATATATGGATAATAAATTTTACCATTATGCATCTATAAAATTAAGGTAAGATCTACTACAAATCCTTCCAATTTTTGAGAATCAATTGAGGTTGGTCTTAAAAAATCCAAAACTTCAACAACATATCTGATCATAATGGTTATTTGCATGCATTGAAAGTGTTTGATGCTCCTGAAAAAGGAAAAGTTATTCACCAAACACCAATAGGTGAGGTTTTTTTCTTATTTCAAACAGGTTCTTAGAACATATATGAGCATAGCAAGCATAATTTATTTCTTCATGAAAAAGGACTTCAAAAGTCTGCAGATAAGCCCTTTTCCTAGTTCAGGCCGGTATCAAGACTTCACAAATTATGTAAAACTTATTTGGCCTCTTAGAGACTATATCAGCTAAAGAAATTTCTTTCTTCTCCTTGCCTCAGGGTGCCCAGCCCAGTTTTGAAAGCAATTACAGTAAAAAACCACCGGCTACAACACAAAATGTTCTATCTTTAAATATGTGTAAATTCAGCTTCCTTTCATTTGTTTCTGGTTGGGCTAGTAGAAAAGAAACCTACTCTTTTCTCCTAGAAAACCATTTATGGTTAAATATGAGAAATGTTTATGAAGGACTACAGACTTTTTAATACGAACATGGTTAATAATTCTGGTCATGGTTTCACCATACAAAAAGATAAGGAGAAATTTTCAATGTAAATGCTCACCTAAATAGGGAATCAATTAAGTAATGTGCATCAGTTTAGTCACAGACCTGTCTGAACTCTGGATCCAGTAACCGTGTCTGGGCTTCAAAATCCCAGTTTTAAAATTCTCAATGGCCATTATATAGCCATCAAGCCACCCTCATTACAGCTACTTAAAGAATTAGCAAACTCTGAGGGGTGTGACTTGAGATTCTTGCAATGTTCTCACTATCACTACTGATTTTCTATAGCTGGAAAGCAATCAGTTTCCTTCTCTCATCGACAATCTCTCCTTTTTATGAAGTACTTTAGTCTACCTCAAAAAAAATTGAATTCTGTTTCTATATAGCACCCTCATTTTCACTCAGAAAATTAGTTGAATCAACACAGTCCTGCCTTCACCACTGTAAACTGGGGAGAGGGGTATCATGTTCTTTAATCACTTCTAGCTCAAGGTGCTTGACAGAGATCCACTTTACCTTTTTACTTAGTCAGTAAACTACTCTAACAGAAAATATCCTTTTTCACTACACTTTCTTCAGAACCTTGTCTCTGATATGAAGCTTTATCAGTTAAAAGCATAATTCCCAGTAACATAGATAACACCAAAAACCCTATAGCTGTATATACTGTGAAATGGATTTGAGTTCCAACAAATCCTTTGCTTTTATTTTGGCATTGTTTTTTTAAGGGATATCTAACCAGCCTGAAAGTGAGAAAAGTAACTTTCAAATAATTACAGAAATACAATGAAGAGTTTATCACTTCCTGTGAATCTATATGAAGTTGTCATACCTGTCAGTAAACAGAATGAAACTGTTTTGTGGAATTAGGAAACAAAATGTCATCTTCAGGAATTGTAGTTTTCTTAAAATCTGGGTGAGGCAGTAGCCTTGACTGATACACTGATTATATATATATATTTATAAATTTGCACAGTTCCGCATTTAGGTCTAGCTAGTGAATCTGGCAGTCCTATCTGTGAATCAGAGATGGAGTCTGTCTTTGCAGCTTTCCTATAGGAAAGGAAGGAAGGAAGGAAGGAAGGAAGGAAGAGAGAGAGGGAGAGAGAGAGAGAGAGA